>LUCM01009448.1:165971-184185 GCA_008360955.1 Fasciolopsis buskii
CCCCTGCCCTCGGTCAGCCTACCCATCTGGGCCATCATTAATCAACTCAGAAACACTTACCAGGGTTGATTCTGTGATATACCTGGGGGTTATTGTCAGTAAAAACCTGAAGTGGACTTCTCACATTTCTACCTGTGCAAAGAATCTCCGACGGTTGTCATTTCAAATCAGAGGGCGTCAATACTGAAAGGTGAAACAAAGCACCATCTGCCGTTTTGTATATCAATATGTTTATCCAATACTCAGTTACTGTTCTCCAGTTATTTCTGCAGGCTTCCTTAAAAAAGACTTCGAAATTCCTTGTCGATGACTACCAACTATTAACTGTGTCCATTAATCTGTATGGTCAACACTCATCCGCATGTGAAAAATTTGCTCACAAAATACTTCCAGACCCCACAGACCCTCCGCGAAACGATCTTTCAAAGTGCCACTCTCATGTTTCAACTCGATCCGCTTTTTGCACCATATCTATAGGAGCTCCAATGTTCCATATTTAGCACGCATCTTGACCATTCGTGACGGTTTTCCTGAGCAACACATTTTAAGCGCGCAAACCATACCTTGACATGCTTCATTTTTTCCTCAATTTACAAGGTGATGATGTAACTATTTTCCTAATTTTCCCCACGGTTTTGACTGAAATGCAACATTTTTGTATGCAGAGGTCTATACACTGCAATGGAATACAATCATTAGTCTACAAAAAACGCTTGGTAATCTCGACAGGCCAGTGCTAAACTGTGTTTTTTTGAATTGGCAGATGATCAAAGGTCGTGCAAATTAATTTGCGACCATTTACTTTCAAAATATGATATCTCCCTGCGATACGCATCCAAAACAAGTGACTTTCTAGGTACTTTTTTCTATTTTTTTCTCCTTTGGGCATAAAACAACCACCTACCCCATCTTTACATATGGTTTAGGACTCAGCTCATATTTTAACGCTGCAGAACTGAGGTCACTTCCGAACGACACTGCAGATTGGCTACTTTGCGCTTTCAGATATTGAACGCACCCAGATCTCATTGTGTATTTTTTTCCACTATCCGGAGAAACGTGTTAAACTACGGGGAGCTGATTTTCAAAACATTTTCATCTTCATTGCGCTGGGAGTGAATGTGCTTACACGTGGGCAATGAGCCGCAAAAGGCAATTGACTGCCAGTAGAAGTTCCTACATCCAAAGCCAATTGGCTTTCTCTCTCTCACACACACACACGCACGCACACACACACACACACACAGCCCTCGGAAATGAGTGAAGTAGCAAGTGAGAAAATCAGTCACCCGGTTCCAGTAAAAACAAAGACTACATCCTCCATTATTCCGAATTTATTTTTGTTCTTCCACATCTACTTCAGCTTTTTACAAGTCAAGGCAACATTTTGCGACATCCGTATCTCTAAGTCGCATATCACAGGTTACAAACGGTTTCGTGAATTCATATTGGTTATACTACTCACCAGTAGTATCTCACGTTTTGTTTAAAAGAATAATCAACATGTTGACAAGACCTCATGAACGCTATCGCAATCAAACATTTTATTCTGTGTGAATTTTGCTCTATCAGCTGAGTTCGCAGTGCATCGAAAAATCGATGCGTCATATCCAATAACAGTGTGGTCAAAACAGTTGATAATTTGTCCACGTTTTGCTAACTCTTCCTTAAACTAACTACACAAGCTGAAAACTAGGCTGCATTTTAATTGTAGATAGATTCCGGGATTAATATAACTCGCAGATAAAATGGAAAGTGTTAAAAATCCACCATTTCAAGTGCACATAACATCTACTGTTTGGACTTGACATGCCACCTAAAGGAATGATAATGTACGAACATTCCGGACCAAAATCAGAGGCGAGAGCTACATAGCTGGTTAGTGCTTGGGGCGTGATCAAGCGGTTTTTCCACCGTTACTTTTACTGCTATGAGACTTTTTACCAGTTAACCTGAAGGGAACGCAGTGAGACTACAATTTCCGCACCACCGCAGTGTTTGGCTTGGCGTTCCTCCACCACATACAACACAACACTCCAACAGTGGGGAGACTTGGTCACATGAGACTAAGTCGATGCACCCGAGCCCAGATGTCAAACGTATGACATGATCAGATTCAAGCACCAACCTGCCTATTCGTCAAGCTAGTTTTGTCCTTTGAAATTCTTCCCATGGTAGCAACTACGCTCAAGACGCGCGGCTCAAAAATTTCAGATTAATCTTGTCGATGCTTCCCGTTGATGACTTACGAGTGTTTGGCCATGTCGATTTCATAATCATCGCAAACCAGTAATCACTCACTTGGAATTGGATCGTTATTGTGCATCCACCGGATCTCCGGTTTTGGATGACCACTAGCAATGCAACGGAACTGTATCCATCGAGCCTCGTATGCTTCGGTCGTTTTGTTTGGTGTCACTTCAAAGGTCGGTTTTGCTGGAATGGGACAAATTGAGAAAGTACATATATCACCAAAGTTATGCCCAATCAATAGATCTGTAGCAGTCAAGTAGTAAGGGATATTTCGTGTACATGTTTAAATCTGCATGTGTTAGACAATGAAATGATCAGATTCATGCCAACAATTCTTAGATGTCCCGAGAGCAGTTTGGTCGAAACATGAGTAGTGTGCAGCGTTTTAAGTAATGATTGTCCAATCTACATAAATTACTTTGGCCTTTTTCAAATAAACCTATTTGACGTTTTGTTCCGAATCAATTCATTGATTATCTTGTCAGTGAAGTGGTCATCATGGGACCTCAAACTGAATGTCACGCGTTCGGTTCCTTCCACCACCGGCCAACTTCCCCACTCGGCAACCCGCGGTTGACTACGATCCATTTCCTGAAAGTGTGTGGTTACACTCGAAAATAAGTAAAGGATAAAAGGTGAAATCTGATAACTAAATTTGTTGAGTAGATTTCTCTAAATCTTGTAGGCAGACTCGGGAAAACTTGTTTGTGTTCACTATTGATTGTTTGCTACGAAGTAGTTTTCACTGAGCCTGTTATGTAATTAAAAGGTAAGCGAATGGAACAAACATTTTTGGAGATGACAGAACAAGCTAACTTGGAAAATCACACTCAGCTGCGTATACTGCTTTTTCGCAAACCGTCCTCAGGATAGGTTCACAATCCGACTAGCTAAGGATTCCATGTTCGTCTTGACAGCCCTCATACTTTCGTGAACTCCTTGTCGCTGTGGTGATTCGATTACTCCGAGAGACGGTGTAAATTGCATCCTTTGACCTAGGAAGTATTTTATGAGTCTATCTAAACCCCGTTTGCCTGTCGATGAGAGTACCTTTGTACTTTGATGACCACTTTAACAGTCCCTTCTTCAGATAGCTATTCTCAGTGGGTTTGCAGCATCGTTTCGATCACCCAGTTCAGCTACCGAGGCGGCAACCTCCTCTTCATTGTGCTTGGCCTGACTCGGGTACTGATTCTCTGAATAGGTCATTGAAAATCAGTTGGTTTACTTGGTTCCGAACAGGGTGTCCAAGTGAAACCTTAGTTTTGGTTGAATAATGTCGCATCATCATGCTATAATTTCCGTTGCTTTGAACAGTCAAGCTGTTTCGTTTTTGAAAAACGTATGCGTAGAGCGAGACTGGAACTTTGCTCTATTCCCTTTACAACTTTAACTTGGCCTCATTATAAAATGTCGATTGCTTGGTATTTGACACACCGGCTGCGTCCGATGTTGTGCTGATCCTAGACAATCTGGATGAGAAAGATCGGGAAACATTATTCCCAGAGAATGAAGTGAGATTTGTCGGTACCCCGGCCTATTCCTAATGCAATGAAACTGCCTCCGGTTGAAGAGGTCTTCGAATGAATTCATTCGAAAAAAATAGAAATCAGCCAAGGCGTTTCCTAGTCGACAAAATACAGACGGTATTTTGGTGAGGCTAAATATATAAGCACCTTCATAGATCAGACAGTTTGCAAAATACATTGGACCCCTGTGATGGACCTAAGTGCAAGTCAAGTGAAACAATTCGGTACAGCTTCGTTGTTACCTGCAACTACGACCAACCAATCAGAATAGAGGAGACCCACTAAAGCAAAGTTTATGCGACGGTCATCGACGTAAATATACTCTGCTAAGGATGTTACTGTTTGGTTAACTTGTAAGCCTTCCAAACTCTTATTTAGTCCATAAATGCTGATGTGTCCTCATTGCCTTCAGTTGCATAATTTGGGATCGGATCCGTTCCACTTCGCCCTGGTGGTCCGAGTACGGGCATCATATAGATCGGTCAAAACGCTACTATTTTTAGTGAAAGTATTATAAACCCATAAATGGTTGTGGAAAGTAAGTTGTAAAAACTATATGGGACTGTATAAGATCTTGAGCACACAAGGACCGGTTGACAGAGAAGTAACCGAGTGGCCGCATCTCCCTGCCCGCGACAAAACTTACTGAAAACTGTAAGGTAGGTTGAATCCATTGCAACTTCGTGTCCGACAGAGCGGGCAATGCAGAAATAGCTGCCGGCATCCGTGGGCTACATTCGAAGAGGAAAAACAAAACAGGCCCATTTGAAAATCATCGCATCAATATAGAGGTAGACATCATTGTATTTTTTGGAAAAATAGGCAAAGTTCGGCGTTGTATTCGTTAAAGCGTCAGGGAATATAGAATGGGTTGGAAGCTACAAATAGGCGCATTTGACCGTACTATCGTGCACACCCATGAGCCAAGACGGACAAATGGTTCTTGGTTGTCTGAAGATATAATCGACCGAAAATGAAGAGGGATTGCTCGTTTGCTAGCTTGCTCGTCTGCTTGTGTGTGCGTGTGTGAGCGCACGGCGGTAGTTTAGGAGCTGATATGAAAGAAAACATTTATCGTACGTTTTTACCGCACTGGTTGGCAGCGAAACTCTCTGAGCTTGTGTTGCTGAGAACACGAAAGATGGGTTTGAGAAGACTTAGTAAGGAGCTTCATGTTTGCCACCTGCATCGATCATAGCTTTTCACCAACTTTTGCAAAGATGTGGTGAAAAGGATGGGGAAAGGTGGAAGTACCCCACTCCCATAAATACGCAGGTCATGAGCATGGCAGATAGCCAATCGTCACGTAAAGCTCTAAGCTCCTGGTGACCAGTGGTCCAGTCGCATGCTGACCGGAGCTCGGACTTTAGTATTTTTGTTCATTTCGGTTTGTGAGTGCATACGCGATGGCTTATATAGATTTGAAATGTTGATCTCAGTTCACTATCCTCCGTTTGTAGTCTAATAGTTGCACAAACACACCCCCTGTCTAAGCCGAGTGAGTCAGTGTGTAAGCGCGACGGTATGTGACCGCATTGAAGCTGCACTCAAGCGAAAATCTCCTGCTCGCAACATAACTGTGCGTTTCATTTGGTGCGGATTTGACGTGCCGGCTGTATGGATGGCTATCACTGGAATGCCGCACCGGCGATTGCGTGGGTCTGGGTTCGAAAAAGTTAATCGGAGCTCAAGTCATGTCAACACTAAGTTATGGTGAATTTCCACTTTATTTTAACGATCGACAGTAAAGATGAGATTTCAGTTTATTATCCTGAGATCCGAAGCAATGAGTCCCGCAATCCAGACTCCGTTAACAGTGATTGGATCGTACAGTCCTCTTTAACCAACTACTTTTCTTCGTTATTTCACACTAAGTTGACCTTGGCTGATTGATGTTCACGTAAGCCGTTCCTTGAAATCAACTAGTTTTATTCCGTCCCTCAGGAAAGCTCAAAGTCTGATAACCTCAGGTTCTTTTAAATGGTATCGGTGTCAAAAACCGGTTTAATAAATTTTAGTGCGGCATGACTTCACACACTTCCACTCTACGCCTTTTCTGCTCAACCTTTACATCACTCGGGTTGGTTAATCAACCGCGTCCATCGTCCGCCTAAAAGATCTCCTAATCAATATGTCAGATACGGATTAAAAGTTGATCCTTCGTCGAATTTTGCACGCACAGGTCGTTTGAATGACACTTCCTTATTGAGTTATTCAACCTTATTTTCTTTAGATCATGATTTTCCTTCGCATCCATTTCTCTTTCACTTCAAATTTCACGCAAGTTCTCTTGGGACTTTCACGGTGATTTGGTCTTCGCAATTGTTATCCTATTGGTTCAATCAGATCTTATGCTCATAGACATGAGATCTAGAGTATCTAATGGGAACAAATTTGCGTGTCCGTAGCGCAAGGTGTGCTACTTAATTCAATAATTTGCCAGTAAATATAAGCCAATCAAATTTACTGAAAAGGAGAGCCGCAGTCAATTCGTTTTGGATAGTTTTCACATAATTCCAAAATTGAGCAAAATAAATTGACAAATTCCGTGTAGAATTGATCTGTTTCACGCGTTGACCTCGCGATCTTGTTGAGCGAGATCGGAACATTACCATTCAAAATGTGAGGGAGAGATTCACTATGGAAACTCTGAGAACATCGGTGGTAAAGCTTGATTTCATATTGATAAACTACGATATCCAGGCATTGATAATGACAGTAGATGGAACAGTAAAATTGTATTACAGTTTTCGAATATTTCGAATCTGCTTACCACAAATGCCGAGGTTAATAATATCTGGAACGTCAGTCGCCGTGCGTGGAACAGACTATCAACATACAAAACCCAGAAACTATTTTTTTTTATCTATTATTGATATTAGAGGAACCGTTGGCGGGACAAATTCAAACGGGTTCAGAGATTAGTCGCTCGATGCGCAAATATTTATCTCGAGCTTTGGATAACGTGAACTGCTGGCGATGACTTCTAACAAGAAGGAACTACTTATGCGAAACTGCGATAGATTCTAGCAACAATGTGAATGTTCTTGAGAAATGAAAACAATTTCACAAATGCCACATTATCATCTTTTTGAGTGAATTCAAACTGAAATCCTGCTAGTCTAGGTACTCTTCTAATACATCCATGGGTGCCACACATACTTGACGTATTGAATATAAGACTTATTTTACTAAACAATTAAGCGATAGCCTCATTTCATGCGCGAAAACACCACACTATATTTAAACTGACCTTCAGATCGTAGATGGTCACTTGCTTCGGACTGTCAAATCGCACGCGATTTCCCAAAGTGCTTGACAGCGGCTGACCTTTGAATTCCCAAGTCACCTCCGGTTCTGGTTGACCTTCAACTTCGCACGTGATTGTGGCCGACTGGTCCTCATAACCGATGGTTGAAACAGCCAATGAGACTCGAGGTGGAACTAAAATGTAGTGTTGCTGATATGATACTAACGCTCATTCAAATCATTGCAGTTCAGACGAAGATCACTTAACTCCGGAAATTTTGCTTACAACTGTGTATGAAATGAAGCTACTCAAAACAAACTATCAATCGGAAAAAAGAACAGAGTGACTGTTAGAATCCATACTATGTGATGTTTAGCTTGAATTAATAATACTGTATTCTACTTTGCGTTTAGAGGTAAGTCGCACGAGGTCTGTGTGCACAATTGCCTCGTCCCATGCGTCAGATCCATGAACGCACCACCATCAAACACGGTCTCATTTCACGGCTGAGGTGATTTCACTGGCAATTGGTTTATTTGTCGTGTAATTCCCTCTAAACTTGATGTTGAGGATTATTAAGGCATAATCCAGCCATACCACGGTAAACAGTGGGGGAAGATGTACCCGCCGTTCTACCAAGTCAACCCATCGGGCGGAGACTTTTTAAATAAATCAGCGTTCCGACTCTGCCTCGACACCATTAAAATTTACCATTTCCCAAAGGAGTACTGAGGGCAAATCAAGTGGCTCACTATTTCATCACCATTAAATACAGGAGGACAAAGAAGGCCCAACACAGTGTATATGCCTTACGAATATAGCAAAAATTACATGTTTTTTTACAATTCAGTAGGTCTTGTACACCACGAGTCCTCTAACTACAAGATCGATTGCCGCTGATTGGCATAGATTGAGGAAAACAATCGTGGGCATTCGATCAGAGGAACGTGATGACATGCGCGTGTTCATGCCTCTGCTTGAGTGGGGCTTGGTAGCAGCGTACTGACTCACATTAAAATCACATCCAATCCGCTGATCACCCATAGAATGGACCACCTTTGGCTGTCAACTTTTAAGAACACTATATATGTGACAAGTTCACCTTTTCTTCTATGGTGTCACGAGAAGGCAATCGAGGCAATAGTGCGGCAGCACAAGACGGCTCGATCCCCCCCCCTGTACAAGGATCTGATGTCTTTTCAAACGGACCAAACAATCACTCCCAAAGGTTTATAGCAGAAGACTTTGTCAAAAGTCAGTAGATATCACATTAAGGTTGTTACTATCGATCGCGTTTGCTAATCATAAACGTTCCCAGTCGATATAGATTAATTATGGATCCGGTTGTTCAACAATATCCTGACTATAATAATCATCATCGTCATCATCGTACGAAAGGTCATCAACTCTGTCACTTATGTCGTCACTAGCAACCACTTGTACATTATTGTTGTGGACAGATGAACTAAATCACTTATTGAAATATCTTCGTGGAAGCGGTCACGATTACAGAATAATCTCGGATCCTACGGCCTTCCTTCATTAACCAAAGTTCTATAAACTCACCCTGAACGGACACGTGGAACGTGAGACGGTCCTCCCCGGCGGCATTTTTGGCCACGCAGGTGAGTTCACCCTCATCTTCTTGTCTGTTTGTTAGGGAAGTGGAATGCGTTGGAGAGAAAAATGAAGTACAAATAACATTGATGCACTACGATAAAGTATGATGCCGTTACACTCAACAAGTATGAAAAAAGGCGGTTAAATATTGACAAGTGTTTTATTTGCTCACCGGTTTTTGACCGGGTCTGAGATGCAGATCCCGTTGACTACCTAAATTTGCGAAGGTCGCGCCCAAGAAATCAGATTTCCTAGCAGAAAACTGAAAATAATTGCTTGGAAAAAGAATTATAGAGGAACCTGTGGGTTTTTCCCCGCCGAGAGAATACATCTGAGCAGTCCTAAGCAGCACTAATTCCCGTTTGCGTGTCTGATGAGGGTAATATTCACTCAGGTCAAGATGATAAATGGTTGCATTCGACAAAAGTCGATTCCCGATTATTAATCTATAGAGTACGGTCAGGGTAACACTCAAAGGACGCCACTCATGCAACAGACGACCGCGCTACTTAGTGAGTAGATTCAACTGTCATCTTCAGTTATTTGTAAATATCCACTGTGAGATTACCTAGCCGGTTAGGGAATAGCGGGCTGAGGAAGCTCCTAGTAGACGGGATCGGTAAAAAAACATGCTGACTACAGGGCTGCTCAGAACTAGCTATCAACTTCAAGCGATCCATGCAGAGAACCATACTGGTCATATAGGAGTTGGAACGTGTTAAATGGTTATTGTTGCTGTCGCCGGTTTCAGCCACCTGAGACCGGGATGCAATTTTATCCCCAAGAATTTCAATGAAGTGAGTTTTCTCGATACGGCATGAGGGGCCATTAAGATACCGTTACAATTTTCTTACCAAGGTCACCTTCAACATCTCTCGGTTCACAGTGTAACTTGAAGTCGAAATAACAAGTGATTATGCTTCTTCTATTGCATCTATCAACTAGAAAACCGCGGTCTTAGGGGATTACCTAGTGTTCAACTGGAACTTTCTGAAATACATTTTTTAACTGACACGAAATATGAATTGCGGGAGTCAATCTTTGATGCATCGGTGAATAAATTCTGCCAATGATCAAAATCTAACTTATTTACTAGAACAAGCCAGATACAAACCAGTCACACGGATGGCGCAGATATATTTGCTACACTCCGCGGTTTCCTTAATCTTCATCCCATTTCCCGTTAAAACTCGGATCCACTGATTTTAGGTTTTACGAGAAAATTGCAATATTTTTTCATGCAATTGATTAACTGGGATCATGCACACCCGCGCTTCTTTCCACACTGGTCTAGTTGAGGATACATGGTGAGCCCACTACTAACTTGATTCGCGTCAGATACCTCTCGGGACACTTTAACGTGTGTGTGTGTGTGTGTCTACGTGAACCCTGACCTGTAAAAGATAGTAGCAAGTTTCAGGGTTTAATTAGAACGGTTCGAAGTTGTCGAAATGGAGACAACCAACTGCAAGGTTAAATTGGTGCCTCACTCATGTCTTTCTCAAACGATATGTTCACCATGCCTTTGAACCACGCACTAAACGACTCCTCGTGGATGTTGTCTTCACTGAAGTTGACCGCACGGGAAGCCCGTGTGCCTCTTTTGACTCAATGATGAATCATTTCGAATTTCGCCTCTCAGAAATCAAATGTCTCTTGATCCGGTTTCGTTTCGGTTTGATATTGTTCAAATAGTTCGTGACTTTGAAATGCATGCAGTGTTACATATTCCAAAAAACAGCATAGCTAAAGTACATTTGTGGAAGTGGGTGATGGTGGTCATTTCGTACGAACACAGACACAGTCGATAGTGGTTCTCGGGTTTTTTAGGCAATCCAAACCTGTTTTGCCTCATATGGGCAGCTGAAGTCAGCATTCTGACCCTGCACATACTCATGCATACACGCACACATACACCCAAAGCGATTCTCGTCTTCGTTACCATCCACCACCTGACTAACGGATGAGATATGTTGCGATTCTGTTCCCAGAACACCATCTAAAGATACACACATGAGAAGGCCAGAAATAATTATCCTTAGAGTAGCGGGACGAGTGAACCTACAATAATGTAGATTAAGCAGGAGAATCAATTCAAAACGAACTGACACAAATACAGTGCTCCGATGTTTTTAGTCAATTGCACTAAGTCAACGAATCATATTCGTGACTCAGTGACCCGCTTCTGAAATATGCCCTGATTTCTAGAAACACGATCATGATGCCTTGAAATGACCATTAGTTATGTTTCTCTCATTTCTCTGACCGATTTGATATGAATTAGTGAACATTTCAACAGACAATTCATTCCAGTCCAACCTATTTGTTAAGAAGCAGTTATGGCCTTGTGTTGTATTTGATTGGCACATTTTACAACACGGAAAATGAACTAGAGAATTGGTATTTGCAATTCGGTGTCTGGGTTTCGTTTTCCTTATGGGTCACTTCGTTTTTTCATGAATTTTCATTTCAAACCGGAAAATAAACATGCAAGAAGGGGACTCATACGGATGAAACAACACGATATGACTTCTCGATGTAAACGCTCTGTTCATGTGTGCGACGACACAAACAGACACGTACGTACTTGAGCGAATTGAAAATGAACAGACCGGACTCCGTGGTCGTGTAGTAACTCTTAGTCCGACTGAAAGTTAGGCCGTCGCGTTCCCAAATCACTGTCGGCGCGGGCGATCCACTTTCGATCTCGCAATGTAACTGAAGCACCGAATTTAATCGGCCGGACACATCCAGCGACTGGGGTTGAACCAACTTTGGTGGCACTGGTAAGGTGACGAGAGCAACCGAAATGTAAAAGTTGAACAACATAAATGGAATTTATTGGGGTTTGGCAACGGGTATGAGAATAGAAAGTGAGGCTCTGGTGTAGAAACGCACGTTTGTGTGTACACATACAGTGTTGGTGATATTTGACTTGTAAATAAACTATAAAATTGCTAGTCATTTTGCTTGGGTTCGAGGCCCTTCAGTGCATGGGCACATGATCGCAAGACGTCAAACGTTTATTAAAATATTCTTTGTTCTGTTGAGGATGATCAGGATTATCTAGTGTAGTATATCTCAGGGGTTTAAGTTAACTACCACTACTTCAATACCTCTCAAGTCCATCCCGTTCGGACGTGGTGGCAACCGTGGCAGAAGAACCGGATTCTATTCAGTCCGCATGCAAAAGTATCAGTGGACTTGCTCAAGGTATAAGTACCCTAGTCGATTAATTTACCAAATCTCAGTAAAAAATTATAGTCTGTCCGTTGCATGCTCCAGATCCACTTTTCCGCTTCTGATGCGATACCTGCTCCCTTCCTCCCTTTACTTCCTTTTACAAAGGCTCAAAGCCCTTTAGTGTCTCGCAAAATATCCCTTCTGATTCTCTAACTACTGTTTCACTAGAATGCAAATAAGAGCGTTAGATTATGCATGTTATAAAGCCCTCGCAAGCAGTCTTGGAATATGGAATAATTCATCCTTAGGAAACCATTGAAGCACTTCCCAACTTTTTCATTATTTTTGGGAATCATCAACAATACGATCTCCAAGCTCTGTAGGTCATGTTCAAAGCTTTCGTCATACTTAGGCCACCTGCACAGAAGTTACCTATCAATAGGGATTGCTTTCTGGGCGCTGGCTTCCCATGGGTTTGCAAATCATCAACGGATAGGTGTACTACCAACAAAAGTAAAGCCCAACAGATCCGTTGAGACCCTTCCCAGTTGCCTAATAGGTAATGGGTTGGACTCACAGTCGTTCTTCTCGGGTTCACGTCCCCAAAGGGACGCCGTAGATACGAGCAGCTAATGATTCAAAACAAGGATAAAACAAGTGTACATTGTCTCTATGGTTTCTTAATGGTCATTTGAGCATTGATGGAAAATATGGAATTATCTCACAAACCATGCAATCTTCTGAAGCTACCACTCAGTAAGTTTTGGAATACTTCACAAATCTGTGACCTCAGCTTTCCCTTATGTACCCGCATGCGTGATCTTCTAGTACCCTTTTCGTGTGAGATGTTTTACCACAATCACGACATCGTGATTGTTCCAGGCTTGCGTGGTTTTTCTAACCTTAGGGCATTTAAATTGTTAGGCATTTCCAAGCAACGCATTTCAGTATCCTGACGTGTTCGGATTCGAAATTGTCCGAATGCCTCGACTATGTTTTCACACTTCTCTGCTCCCATTCCCGTTATTTACAATTGATCAGTTAAAACTAGCTTCAGTCAATACTCTACAATGGACGGGCACAGATTTAGAACTCCACGACATTTAGTGTAAAAGCATTTAGCAAATTAAAATTCAACTCTCCAGTTGAAACCTTTGGCTTCCACTGACTGGTTCCAAATCTGCACCATTTTGCTCATGTTTGACCACACTTTGATCTCAGGATATGATCTACCTGTTGACCATGTTTGGCCTTATACCAATAAAATTCGATTAATTATCTCTTCTATGTCAAACACTTCATACCATTGCTGTTTGACCCTTGTGATCACATGTTTTATTCGCTTGTCCCCCGTGAATTCTGACGCCCGTCTAAATTGGTTCGTTTTATGTATTCCTGGATTCACCAGTTGTATGCTAACTCATTCATGTCCGTCTCCTTTTCTCGGTACTCTTTGGCCGTCGTTTACACGATGCAGTTTCTCAAGCCCATTTCCATCCCTACAGCCATAGGCGACCACAGGCTCAGTTTTACTAAACTAGTTACGAGATTGTTATCGTGAAATCTGAGTGTGTTATTCTCTTTTCAGTGATGTTTTATCCTCGCTCGTCAATCTAGTACACTGTCCCCCGTCACTCTTCATTGCGACTGGCTACGTTTAATCCCCATGGTGGCCTATAATTGCTTAACCGTTGGTAGTCGCACGGCTTGCTCTTGTGTTGTCTTTTTTTTGCTCCAGGCTATATCGACTGAGTCCGGATTTCCTCTTTTGTTTGTACATTTTAATCGGGTTTGTCTACTGTCTCAATAACGTTACAGATTTTCGTACCTTTGGTTAGTAACTCGCATACAAAAGCCTAGAGTATTCCGAACGCCCGAACCCGGTCTTTTCCAAATTTCCTCATCAGTGCATTTCTTTACCCTCTTGTATCACTCACCTGCAGTTTTACACAAGACTTTAAAGCACTACACCGTGAATTAGCAACTAGTGCTAGTGTTCCAGCTTCATCTGTTGAAACTCTTCCAGCTGAGCTGGTGAATTACCACATTGGACCGATTTCGCCCATGCTCCCAAAATACCAAATGACTGGACACAGAGTGTTATTCGTTTATCGTTATTTTTCACTGTGGTATCCTGGACGGTACTGAAGAATAAAACTACATTTAATGCCTTTGATACCCTATCTACCTGCAATGCAGGCTTGGAAATACTTCGGTAGTTTGACCCTTTCATCTGTGTGTGGGCTCGAATCATGAGGAGGTTGAAAGGCCTCCACGTTTGGTATACTTCTAAACTTGCAAACAGATCTATTCTTCTTACCGGTTATCGCTGACCTGTGACATGTAAGTAGCCTCAAGTATTTTTGTTTTTGGTTTGTGCACTTACCAAACAGTGAATAAAGCCTCGTTCAAGCAGACGCAAACAGGAAAAAGACATCAAAACTGTCAAGGACAGACTGACTTACCTAGTACTTCCAAACTGATAACCGCATTCTGAAATCCGGCTTCGTTGTTTGCTGAGCAGCGATAACGACCCGCGTGTTCTGGTCGAACTTGCTCAATCAGAAGGCCCTAACGGATCGAGATTAGAGAAATGGTAATCAGTATTTGCACATTCTGTTCGCGAAGTCAACTAATGGGATCTGCTGTGAAAAAGATCATATCTTGTAGTAGGTTACAGTACTCAGGTTAGTGTGAGCAAACGTGATGGAATTGGTTCGAGAGCTGTGCAGAAAAGAAATCTCAAACGCCTGATCTTGAACACGTGTATAAAAGGTGTGCTTTCGTAATAAGACCTGTAACATAATTGTGACACTCGGAAGCACGAAGATGCTTGAAAAATCAGTTTTACTAAGTTTGATCAAATGTTATCCAGTGGCATCAATTTCATTGTGACCCAGAAGTGAGCTGCCTTCCTTCGGACCAACACAGTAAAAACGGTGCATTCGCAGCAGTGATTCACAGTTTCCGTGTCAACTTCTTTGGATTCTCATGAAGAACAGAAGGCCGGAAACGCTGAATCCTTCTTACGTCGCTCATAGACATGCCATTTGTCCCAATTCCCTTGCATTGGTGGTCTTGGGGTTTTGGGAACACAAAGATTAGCCTTGTTGCTCGGACTGGTCACGCTGAAATGGGAGTCATTCTGTGAGATCAGACCAAACCTAAATCATATTGGCTTTCTAGACTCCTTTGTGACTTAATGTGTAGTTCAACCCACACGAGCTGCCATAATGATTGGTGAGTCAGCACTACTACCAAATTTGTGCTGGAAACATGAGAATTCAATCTTTCTACACGATTACATTTCTCACGTTCGAAATTTTATTTCAGTACCGCTCACAAGCTGTTTCCGCAATATCAGCGCTCACAACTACAAATAGGGGTGCAAAGAGAACGAAAGTAGCGTTTTCATGGTTTATGGAACTCTGACTGCAAGTAGCAGTAGGAAAGCTATTTTGAATAATCTATCCCCCAACAGACAGTAAGATACATTCATATTAGAACTGGTGTAAATTTGACAAACTTTCAGTTATTTCCGCAAACCAACAGAAAGTGTTAAACAAAATGCCAATAATAATTCCTGCGGTAGTTTACAACTTACTACTGGCAATACTCAGCTGTCCACCACTCATCATTTTCCTTGTCCTCAAGATCGGTGAAGAATATTTCGCTATCTTGAATTTCTATTTCATCCGGTTTCTAGCCGCTGAAATTCGAGACTCTTGAATATTTCACAAGTGACTTTGTTCCTCCCTATACAAATTCGCTATACAATTTTGCCACAGTGGCTGCTGCAAAAAATGAGAACGACCACTACATGGAGAACTAGTCCGTCCTTCAACCATTTGCCTGTTAGCACACAGAGCAAACACAGTATGTTGTATGGTTTTAACTGCACAGTGCACGAAGCTCATTAGCTCGGTCAGTTTGTGTTCTTTTATCACAGTGACAGTTGATTATAATTTGACAGGATTCAGCTTGATTGATTCTTGACTGACTACTCTTTCGGATTCCAACCACGAAGACGTGAGACACCTATCTTACCTACGTTTGCTGCACATTTTCCCACTCCACGCTGCCACGTCATCTGCTTCATCCATTCCGTGGGAGAAACGCAAAATAGGACACGAAACACGTAACCCGAACAACGTAGTCTACTAAGCTTCATACGCCGACACCTAATACTAGGTTCCTGACCTCTGCATTGCTCACCCGCTCACTCCATCCAATCCCAGCGATACTACGTACATATCAGTGATGGAAAACCTCCAAACGACGAACATCTCCGACACACATACTCCATGTCTAGCAACCATACAATAGAGATTAGCGCACTTCCGCGCAATACAGACGACCTTTCAACTTCAATGAAATATCAGGCCGATGCTTCAGTCCAACGGCCTAATCAGAGCAACGCCCGATTTTTATCGAACGTAGACTAGCTTTATAACCAAGGAACTAAAGTGGTAGAGAATCAATCAGGTGTATGCGTCTGTGTCTAGTATTCAAATAGTTGTAACGTACTACGTTCAGCCGACGAAACAAACCAATGCAAGAAAGGTGATCGTCTACCGCTATTTAGTAGTAGTATCTATGAGCAAATTTAGTGGTAGTACGTCAGTTGAAAACAGAGAACTACTTAGATCTGAACCGTCAGACAAATTAGGACACCTGAGATGAATGATACATTGTTTGGATGAGACTGATGTATAAAAGGAAGCAACAGCGTTGCCACTCCAAAAGAAAAAGATGAGTAGTTTTATGATTGCTTGATTGAACCCATTTGCAAAGCGTCACAACAATGGGAAGTGGTATTTGGGAAAACTAACAAAAGTTTATCCTCACCTGATCGGGCAGTAATCGAAATTGTCCTGGCTGATCAGCAGTGATCAACTGACCTGAAGGAAGAAGCCACTGGACGCGAATCGGTTGAGTTCCCGTGGCTTGACAAGGTAGCAAAACCTGACCATTTTGTTTGACCAAAATAGGCTCCATAGATGTGTGGATGGTTGGACGTTCTGGACAAAAATGGATATGTCAGAAGTCAATCAGGTGGATAAATGAACGACGTTGATAATTTTCCACATCGCATGTGCGGCTGCTTAGTTTCGGTTTTCCTTTCCACAACCAAAGGCCAAATCCTTGCCAATAGCCGTCTGCTGTTGCAAGGCTGATCAGACGAGTTGGCTTGCAACATCGACGAAGTCGACTTCGTTTAACTCCATTTGGTAATTAGAGAGTAAACGAATCTGACTTTTAATGAGAATCCCGTATCTTACATATTAGTGTTTCCTTCCGTCGCTCCCTAAGGCCTCATGTGAGTGCAGCAAGTAAGAGCCGTGTAAAAGGTAAACAGTGTGTCTAATGGCATAATCGAAGTGTCAAAAATTACAGTGAGCTGTATCTAAAAAACAGGTTGACCATCAAGCTAATTGGGAATTCAACGAAAACCAACGAACTTTAGCATGAAAAATAGATAAATTTATAAAGAAGAATAATGTTATTGTCTAGAGAATAATACGTAGTTTTTTGGTATTTTAAATTTGGGGCTACACTCACTTGACAGATTGGGAATTTTGTCCGAGAGTAAACTGTTGAGTTTTGTTAAAGTAACAGACAATGGCTCACTGGTTACGAGAATTGAGTGCTTAGTTTAAAGGCCGAAGTGACTCGGGATGAATTGGCATAAAGTAATGTAATACATTTAGGGTGGAATTGCCTACTGGTTGGGGAAAATCGATAGAATCGGTCAAATCATCCATAGTAAAGGGGAAGTGTCGGTACTGATGTGAAACCACATATCGAATGACATGTAGGTATCATACACAGCAACGGGATTAGAGAAGGACAGAACAAGGAATGAAAAAGGACATGAAACGTCCGGTTTGTGTGCAAAAGGGGCTGCATACAAGTAATGTTATCCATTGTGTTATCCTATGCCCGACTTGTGGAATATCTTGGCAGTCCAATACCGGAAAATGACATGCGAATTCATTGGTTCAAAGTTGATTTGATCAGGCTGGACTTTAGTGCGAATAGACCACACACGCTTCAGTATTCACAGGTCGAAGCTGTCTGTCACTCGGTATCACATCCAAAGGCCTTGGTTGGGGATTAGGGCATCCGCAAGTATATAGAGTCCCTTCATGACTCCTGATTGCAAACCAAACAAGTTGATGCAACAACGATACCGAGAGTGAAGACTGGAGAGATTAGATCTGGTAACTATGTTGTGTGAACAGAAAAGCATATAGCGTAGTGATCTAAGTAAGGACGGAGCAAGCATTTTGAGCTGGCGGGGTTTCAGAAATTTAAGATTAGCCTGCCATTCAAGGTACAAAAATGAAACATCTTTCGCGTTTAGGTGGGAAAAACC
>LUCM01009448.1:184210-209312 GCA_008360955.1 Fasciolopsis buskii
GGTTCAAAGTTATTTGATCGGAGGATTTTAGTGCAATTGACCACACCACCTTCAGTATTCACAGATCCGAAAGTGTCTGTCACTCGGTTAACATCAAAGGCCTTGGTTGGAGATTAGGGCAATCCGCAATAATATGACTGTCCCTTCATGACTCCTGATTGCAAACCAACACAAGTTGATGCAACACGAATCCGAGAAGTGAAGCACTGGAGAGATTAGAATCTGGTAATGCTATGGTGTGAACAGAAAAGCATATAGGTAGGTATCTAAGATAAGCGACGGAGCAAGCATTATTGCAGCTCGGCGGGGGTTCAAAATTTAAGATTAGCCTGCCGATCAGGGTACAAAATGAAACATTCTTTCGCGTTTAGTGGGAAATCCGTATGTACAAGCGCAAATTAAGTCCACGCAAGGAAATTCAGGAAGGCGTTTTTAGTGGGAGCCCATTCGACTGTGGAAGAGCACGAACAATGAAAAACCAAATCCTTTAAATTGATGGTTGGACGTAAGTGGATGTGTCTTAACGGACAATTTTTCTACTGGAGATTTTTAAAATATTGCAAACAATTGTTTTGTTCAACAATAATCGTCGCTAAAGTTGTGTAATGAAGCCTTGCATATTTGATGACTCTGAAGTTTCATGGTTTCCGGATAAATACGCTGATGTGACATTCTTTTCTAAGGAAGAAGTGTTCAAACTCTTTCGCTCGACCAAAATAACCACAGGTATAGGTCCGGATGATATTTCTTCACTTCTCCTAAAGTACGATGCGGCTTCACTCCCTAAAATTTTTCTTCTTTTCCTACTACCTCTTCATGCAAACATTCCTTTCCCAATTGTTGAAGACCAGTCACTATTGTGTCAATCCCCAAATCTAGTAAGTTACGTAATCCAGCCAAACGTTTTCGCCCAATCGTTTCTGCATCGTGTGGTCTTAAACCAATAGAACGCGCCGTCCAGCTTCTTTTTCTGTGTCCTTCAGTTTGTGCACAAACCAAACATGCCCACTTTGGATGTTGTGGCTCCCCTGGTTCATAATTATCGCCAAATTCTTGCGTGCATCCGACCTTTCCACATGCCGTTCTCATAACAGGGCACGTTCTACCTCCCGCTCCATACCCTCTCGCATAAATATCTATGGCAACTCAACTGTTCCCTAGGTGGCCCGAATTGATATCAATCGAGAAGAGATCATGATTGATTTTCTACACCATCTCTAATGAATTCCAAATTTTCATTCTTGTTTATGCTTTTCCTCCAACTCTGTATTCTGAGGAAGTGGCAAACGCATCCTTTTTGACTGAAATGTGGACACCTATGTAAGCCAAAATAAAAAGCAATGCAATACTTAATCCTTTGGGGTTAAATTGTTGTTGAATTTGATCGTTCTTCTCTGACTGTTCGATAGAGCAGTCAATGCAAAAGTTTGTACAATGCATGTTTTCATTTGATTTTTTTAGAAGTCAGTTTGTCCAGTCATTGCACTTTATGGCCCTCCCCCCACCGGATTTGGATTGCATCCACGGTCCGACTGGCTCATTTTCTTTCACCTGTCGACTCTTCCGGCATGAATGGCTGGCAGAGGTGACCAGTCATGTTTAATATACTTCTACGTATGAAGAACCAGCTGATTGGATTTGAGCCCAGCTTCCAACCAAAGCCTGACTGTGTGTAACCAATCTTTGCTACCAGCACTCCTTTATGCCACCTCTGATAGCAAGCAGACAACGAATACACCCTCAGTCAGCCTCGTTTAGTTCGACGGTTGCATGAGTGAATTGGACTCCTTTCAGTCACATCTTACCTAGGATACGTCATCGTGTTTTAGATCCGGAGGATGCATATGAGCTTTATCTTTTCTGTTTTAAATACCTTTTTTATTACAATAGGATAAACTTGTAGTCACGGTGAAAGGAACGGAATAAATGGTTTTCACATCACAAGCTGTATGATTGTATTCACAGGAGAACGAGTAAAAACAATCGCACATAGCTCGTGATTTGAGAGTGTACCTGCATCCGCACTTCTGAGAACGACACATCGAGCGATAACACTCAAACGCGTGACGTCGCCTTCGTTTAGATATATAACTTCGAAAAATCCAACAAATCATCGGAATGAAAATTAAATGACGTCTGGAATAAAAAAAGTATTATCGGGCAGTGCACGGAAAAACTTCACAATCGTGATCAGAACTGCAATCACTCACCGATGATTTCCACATTCACAGATTTGGAATCGTGGCTGATTTTGTTGGTCGCCGTACACGTGTATCGTCCGGCATCTTCTTTTTTCGCGTCAGTAATGGTGAGAAGACCGGTACTGTATCATTGTCGTTGTAATCGGTTATGGTAAGGAACAAAAGGAACGAGTGAATTACTTAATACATCTGTCTATGTTAGGACGGATTTCGTTTCGACTAGGATGAATATGGTGGATGTTGGATTAAATTTACTTCTTTCGCGATAGTAATTTTAGGAAACTCGCCTTCCAGAACAGCGGTGAACATTGAATGACATGACTGGAAAACACACTAGCCAACTTTGGATTTTTGAGTAGGCATTTTTACAAAAAAAAGTGATGCAACATTGTCGGTAGGGCGTGCAGCCGACCGACTTTTCGGTTACCGTGACTAACCTCTAGCGAAGGCTAGTTTCCAAGTAAATGATACTGAGCAGTTATTACAAGCGATGACGGGGTATGAATTTCTTGCATTCAAACTGAACTGTTGTCGTTAGTGCACGAGTACACCGACAATCGAAATGAAATTCTGGCCTCACTCGACGTCAACAACGAGAAAGAAACTCTGTCCCGCAAGCCTCCACAACCTGGATTAACACACGCGCGCCAACTTATCCAATTTGTATGTAAGCATAAACACACGTTGGGAATATACAGACACTATTCTGTTATAAGAGTAATCTAATGACCACCACTCAGGGCCACTTGATTATGATTTGCATTGAGAAAGCATACCCAAGGGAACAGAAACGTC
Organism: Fasciolopsis buskii; assembly: GCA_008360955.1. Taxonomy (NCBI): domain Eukaryota; kingdom Metazoa; phylum Platyhelminthes; class Trematoda; order Plagiorchiida; family Fasciolidae; genus Fasciolopsis; species Fasciolopsis buskii. Next base: position 187,207 of record LUCM01009448.1, read on the forward strand.
GATTATTTGCACGACCTTCTAACAAGGTTGTGTAACAGAATTTTGAAAGAGTACATTCGTAAGAACATCAGATGATGCCTCATTATTCCAAAACATGCTGAACCTGGTTCCATCTGGATCCACTAGTACGGGGTTTTCTTTAATACTGCACATGGGCAGTTTACAAAGCAATCGCAGTTCGCATCAGAACAAATACAACCATTTCTCTTCGCGGTAGTATGTTTCGCATACGGATGGATGAACGAAATTCCCCGGAAGCACACGACCGGTTTCGCGGATATTGCCGCTCTTCAGCTGTGCGTACCCGGTGTTCTTCTGTCCAACCATCCCTGTACTAGTGCGTTCCGTTCTTAGTTTCTCACCAGAATCTCATTCGAATCGTTGGGAGCGTGAAAGGATGATAAGCCCATTTAAGAATCACATGATGATTCGTCGGAGGATTTTCGTCGGTCAGCCAAGGCTAACATTGAGAAAGGGGCACAAGGCCCGAAATTATAGGTTTTTCTTCTCAGTTGTATGTTCCGCATACCGATGGATGAACGAAATGGACTTATCATCCATTCATATATATGTATAATATATATAGTATATATACATATATGTTCATATATGAAGGCCCTCCCAACACAATATCACCAAGGCTACAAACCTAGGCGCATTAAGTGGTTCATTGCGCAATATGGATGATAAACAAAATCGAATAAGTTGGTATCTCAGTAAACTAACGAGGCATCCAATGCGCTCGCGAAGAAGATAAAGATAAAGACTTATTTCACTCGTCTTCAACCTCGTATTACCTGCTGTTTCTAAATCTTGTTATCCCGATGGCTAACTTTAGCACATTCAGTCACTTCTGATTCTGGTTGTCTCACCCAAGACTAAACAAGCGAGGTCCAGGTGGCGTTTGGCCGGTCAACTCGACGGTCCCTTTATGTGTCACAATCAATTTATACAGGTTTCCTCAGGTTAACACTCATCGACCGGTTGTCGTATCCCTATCATACCCCTTGTTTCTCCTTTGATCTCTGACCGATTGGTTTCCTGCCTTTCGTTTTGGCTTACCGCTGGTTGGACCGTTGATCCGTGCGTCAATTCACCTAAGTCCAAACAGGCATGTCGGGTAGTCATGTTTCGTGGGCATAATCCGGTCTCATTGTCACGTGACCCACCGCATCGAAACAAGGTGGTCTTGTGCTTTTGGCATCACCTCGTAGCCTCATCACACTTAATGGCCTGGGGCAGTGCGAAGACAATGGGAACTGTAGTCGTGTGCTAACAGGCGTTTAAGGTTTACCATGAATTTTTACAACAATTATTGTGGTGCCCTCAGGAAACGGCAATGATGTGGCGTGAACCTGATTGAGACTGTACCTTCCCAGGCTACTTTTTCAAATAAACATCCAACACCATGGCTGAATTTTGCCCCGGAATCATGTAAATTTTCGTAAACAGAATTCCCGATATTTTGACTTAGAATTGTGAAATTTCCAAGTACTAAAATCGAAATTTACACGGATTCAGAAACTCACGCCATATCCACACTTGTCCCCAATCGGAACAAACCACCGGCTTCACGAGACCACTCCAAAGTCGGTTTTGGTTGACCCTCGGCCGAACAGTGCACAGTAAACGTGGCACCCTCCCTTTCTCGGACTTCAGTCTTGTCCAGTCGAACGAGTGGTGGCACTATGGATATTAATGAACAACAGAAGAACAATCAATGAGATGGAATATGTGAGATAGCTAAAAAAAAGCACTGCTCATCAAAAGCCAGTATCATCTATTGGGTTTCTTCCTCTTTACTGAGTTTGTAGCTTCGCAACTAAGCTACAATATCCTTCATAGTCTGGGAGCTCGGTACCCCTGGTTTGGACTTCTTGGCAGTTAATTAACTAAATTCCATTGTAGATCGATGATCTTGCAGAAAATAGTCTAATTAAGACCTGCTATCCTGCTACTTCAATGATTAAGTCGTTTTGTCGATAGCAACAGTGTATTGAGCTACCGTAGTGCTAATGGGAGTATGCAAGCTGCCCGCATAGATGCTGGTCCATGTGGATGAGGACAGGCTGAATGCGATGGGTTTCTGAGTAATGATTTAAGCAAATGGAAGGTTTTCCCGGGTGTCGGGACATCTTGGAATATTAAATACTCGGGTTACCGAAATTGGTGAACAAAAATATTCGTCAAAACATGACTAACCATGCAGTCTTTACAATTAGACGGATGCTAATTGAAAGCGACTCACTGATAACGTCAAGTTCATAGATTTTGGTCACATTTCCCACCTCATTTCGTGCCATACATTGGTATTCGCCAGCGTCTTTGCCCATTGTAGCTCCGAGGCGCAACAGTTTACCCTCATCCTCAAAGAGATACTTAGACGGAGCAGTGAACTGTGTCAAAGGCGCGCCGTTGTAATACCATGTGATTGTTGGTGGAGGTGAGCCGAGCACGGGACACTCGAAGTCCACATCAGCACCGAGACGCACCACAAGCTTCTCGCGGAATCGAACAAAATCAGACGGGAATCTTGGCGCAGCTGGTTTATAAAATACAAGTATCATTGGTATTTATAGTGACATGTCATTCGTTGAAGTACCTAGCTATTTCTGTCTAACCATAATCACTATTTCGTCGTGAATCAACATGGAAAATTTTATCATCTACTCAGTTATTTGGTAGGTGGACAGCGTTCCCGCGTCCCCGCGCCAATGTTGTTAGTGTCACTGTAACAGTTAAATGTGACCGTGGCGACCGGCCCATGGGGTGAGCAAATGAGCTAGTGAAAAACGAACTGCGATGACGGTGATAACCTTTCAGGGCAATGACAACTCTTTGATGACCGCAAACAAATGTCGGCTCGGAAATAACTGAAATCAGCTTCAGGATTATGAAAATTTGAGAACAAAACAGTAGCCAAGCTAGTTTATTTTTCTAACTTCGTACACTGACCAATGGCGTGACAAATGCACGAGATAGAGGGCAAATGGTAATAAACCGTTTCAATAAGCAAGGAGTAAAATTGGCTGACTGAAAAGTACGTTGGAGAGTGTTGGTAAGAGAAATTTAGCAGGGGATTGTTTAGAAACAGGATTGGGAGAGAAAAATGCGGTGTTCATTATTTGATTTGGTCAACACTGTGACGAAGTTCGCTGGCCAGTTCAAAAAACTTTGGGAGGGGAGTTACAAATCGCTGAATTTCTTCTTCTGTGTTATCGAAGGCGATCCATGTTAAGAAGAATGCTAGTCCTGACAATCTGGAATTCAGCTAGTTAAACAACTACCGTAACAGAGTGAGCTCATCAGTAGCAGATGATACTGAAGTACAAAATGGAAAATCCACTTACCTAATCCATACTAAAAAGTGGACACCACGGACCAGAATCGGACCAGCTAGTAGTTGGGCGACTGGAATAGTAGTTCGCGTAACATCGGATGTTCGTCTATGTAACTCATGTTTGTGAGCCCTGTCTATGGTGGTAGATTATCTTCTCGGTAAGCAGAAGGTCACCGGTTCGATTTCGGCTAGTAGTACGGACTTTTGGAGGCTTAGTAAGTAAGTGAATTTTTTACTCGGCGTATCACACAGGTCCTCGTGCCAACTCAAAACAACAATTAAAATACTGTCAGAAAATTCACACTGAGCACAGCGAGAAAATACAAGTTTGTGAGCAAACTTGTTTCCACGGGTTCACAAACACGCCGTTACGTCACAGTATGTTCCACTAAGTTTAGGTGATAAGATCAACTGAAAAAAGGATCACTGAACAACCCAAAACGCCTTAGTTGTCGTCCAGTTTACTGTTTGTTTCGGTGTAATAGTATACTGTAAGTATTTTGCAGAAATATGAATGCAAATCATTTGCGTTCAAAATCATGGAGAAGGACAAAAACAATGAGAAAGAGCCGAGAAAAAGAAACAATATGCAAGGTTCATTACACACGGCAACTCTTCGATTCTCAATTTCTATGTGATCGAGCGCCCATCGAGATAAATGAGCGCGCAGTACCCTTGGTACTACCTAATTCCCGAAGTCGAAATAGAGGGTCGACTTAGGGGGCTCATACTTCGAGCCTTTGACCAAGTAGTCTACTCCATAAGGCAGCAGGACGATCTTGGGATTAAGCAACCAATTGAGAACCGGTGACTGATTTCTCAATTTACCTATCCTTCGGATGAAACTAAGACATCCTGGGTGTCCAGCACATCCCCTTTTCCACAGATGCCAATGAACGCGCAGCTGTATGCTGTACACGCCACCCGTGGTTGGTTTGGAATCAGGGTTTAGCCAATTTCCCTAGACTGATTAGCAAAGACCAGTCAAGCCGGTGGAGGGCGCCGGACATTCGACGTCTTCCTCTCAATTTAGTAGAAACAGCTCCGCCACGAGAAGGCAGTCAGACTTCTCCAGCAGAAGCTTTGCGAGACGTCATTTATTTTGGACCATTTCGAGAGGAGTTCGGATTGAGGTGCCGACTAGGAGCCTGAGACGCCCACCCACCCAACCATGCTGAGGCATTTGTAGGCCGCATCGAGTGGGTCAGGAAAACTACAGAGCAACCACAAATTCTTTTCGAGAAAACAGACGAGTTTCATGTGGGTGAGTTTTGTCAGCTTTCGCTACACTGTTGATCCCAAACGATACACAGGCACAAGAAGTATACATCACGATTGAGAAATTATCCTAGTACAACTTTTTGTTTCACCAGCCTGAGCACGTTGGATAGAGCGTTTTCCACTTCTGTTTTATCCTTCTTCGTCGTCAATTTTGTGAACTTAAACGTCAAAACTTAGTCTTTAATTTTACTGCATACTTCGAATTATTAGGAAAGCCCATACCCACAACTTTTTCGATTCTTGGTAAAATGATATCTGGATTTTTCTTTCACTCATGTAACATTTTGTCTTCATGAAATAATTCACCATGTGATATCATCATTCAACCCACCATTAAGAAACCATGGAAGCACTGTACAGCTGTTTCATCCTTGTTAGGAATCATCAGCAGTGCATATCCACCGCGCCCGAACTGGGACGCGAACCCGGGACGAACGATTCTGAGTCGAACGCCTTAGCCATTACGATACCGGGCAGGTTCTGAATGGTTTGTTGAACTTCACCACATGATGATGTTGCACCTATGCGTCACCGATTTGCACGGTCACGGGCCACTAGCGCATAGCGATCGACCCCTAATCTTTGTGTTCTGACCTCAACAAACCACTGGTTGGTTGTCTAACTCCGCGTTACTGATGTCAGACGGCAGTCGACGTGAAATAGGTTCGTTCGGTTTGGAGTTATCCATAGATCGTAATTGCTTTCATCGAACATCCTTCTCTTGTCTAAATAATTTTATTCTCTAAAATTTGTCTCATTTTCGTAATGTAATGGGATAATTACGAATCATTTGAAATATTAAGCGTATTATCAAATGCCCATTCTGATACTGCATTTCAGAAATTGAAAACAGTATCCATTCTCCATCAGACTCTTTCTTCGCACACGGCAGTTATCATTGTCAAAGCCCAACCAACTAGCTAGTCGGGATAATCAAATGATTGAATTGTTCGACTCAGCCGTCCATCCCGAGTTTCTAACTCCAAACAAGACAAAGCAGCTGTACAAAGGTTCGTCCGTTTCAAGAGCGAATTGGGTGCAGACACATAACATAAGAAACCATTTCCCTATGGGAATGGCATTCACCTCCAACTGGACTCAAAGTTGGTATCTAGAATAAGCGTTCTCCCAAGTATCTTTGCATGATAAACTGAGCGGTGCACTAAAGCATGCTGTCGCTCGTTCATTTTTACAGCGTGAACTACGTAGCCTGAAAAATTTATTTTTGTCTGAAGTGAATAATTTCTGTGTTGACTAGGACCGGATCCATCAGAATGACGATTATGGGAATCGTGGAGAAAAGAAACACGACGCATTATGTATTGTGGATTTAACAATTGTTTTTTCGCCAATAGCTCGTAGTCTTGCCATCGGCGCCAATTAGATTCCCGAACCCCCTTGGGTTGTTACTGGGATTTCGCCTGTAACTTGTTGAAATGTCTTTCAGATCTTGAATAATTAATGTAAAGGAAGCCTTCGGATCACTACCGAAACCCAGGCCGCTTGATTGATGTGCAATGAGTTGTGCGTCCGGAAGTAAGAGCAAGGTGACAGGCAAATGAGTCACAACAGGACTAATCGGTTGCTATTCTGGCAACACGGTCTGACTCACAGTTTGTCGGGCTAGTACGAAGACTAATCTAAAATCTATTCGGTTCGAAACGAGGGAAGTATCGCTCGAAATGTGAGTCCGAGAAGAAAAAATGAACCCAAGGGACCAAAAAGGAAGAATCAATGGGGTTCGGCTTGCTTCAACAAGCGAGGCCATAAGATGTCCCCATTCAAACGCAGGATTCTTGCGGGGCTTGATGCATATAGTCGGATCAAGTTATCGTTCCTCTCCTCATGCCGTCTGATCTCAACGTACCATGGAGATGAGTCAGATCACCGGAGTGAATCGATTTTGTCTCATTGCCGGATAGCTGACACCAGCCACGATGTCGTGTTAACGTTCAAACAATGTGTGATGAGTAGACCGGATTGTAGTCATTCATTTTATGACATTTGTTTGTGTACTTTCGAATGAAGGACGATCTAAACTCGCATATTGTGAAGGCTCAAAAATGACCGGTTTAGGGGAAAACAACATTTGAAAGACCAATGCCATGTGAAAAATGAGAATATTCGTGAATACCGGTCCCGGATTAACGAAGGTCGATGAAGGAAGCTTGGGATGATTGATTGTGGAGTTAAAGTACGGCGGAGATTACTTACCCATTGCGGAAAGTGGATGCGGAATAGGAAATTCCGGAATAGGACAGAGAACCTTGGGAAAACTTATCGCGGTTGTTCTTCCAAATTGCGACCGCACGTCCAGCAGAGTAAGAGTTGTTGTACTAATGCTAACGCGATGAACTCTTTCACAGACGCCCAGGTCCGCGAATTTGAACGCAATTGAAGACACGTTTTAAAAGAAACGTAGTGACGGAAAACTGCCCAAATTTTTAGCTTCTAAAATGTCCCGATGATGGTGTGAAATTAAGTAGCGGTAATGTTTGACAATCGACTGGTTGACAGCGTCCCATGAAAACTTGGAGTAGTTGTAGTTGCTGGCGTCGCGAATACTGCGTACTAATTTATATGGCATTTGATTTTCTATCTGTTCGCCTTGATTCATACTTCTTTCGCCACGATTTTCATAATCATCCAAGGAATGGATGCGATTATAGATTGCATAAGAACCGCGTACTTTACTGGGGGTAATTCATTTTTTGCTATGTACATATGTATCGTTTGATGATTGTAACAAGCGAGGGTCTTATTGACCGACCAAAGGGCTTTTAGTTGTTCTTGCTTGAGTAAGCAGAAACGAAATGAATTAGGATTGGGATGACGGACATTTTCTAGGGCTGACAAGGTAGTTGTTGAATCCCGTCAGCAAAACCGTTCAGTTAAACCATCATCGTGTTTTTACATAGGCTCAGACCCAAGAATCTAGGCGGCCATGAAACTGAACTCAACCCTGCAGTTTTCTGATAGTCCTGGGCAGTTATCGCTCGATGATGAGATTCAGAAAATACTCCAAGCGACCATCCATAGTCCGTTCGGTTGGAAGGCACTGGAAGCATTTGGGTGAATGACAGTTTGGGCCGCCTACATTGCAGAAATATTCCTAACGGTTAGCAGTTTGACTCGAAGTCACAAAGTGATTAGGATAGACCCCTCCTCATGCCATTGCAAACCAGTGACTTCGCGGCAATTTCGAATCCATAAAACGGTCAACTGAGAGGTAAGAAACGGAGTTGTCCGACAAACTCACCGTTCATATAAGGATCTACAGAGATGTTGTGACAAAGCTTTTAGAAGAATTCACGTAAATAAGAAACAGCCGAAAGGAAAGAAAACTATAAAAGTTAAAATTAAATTTGTGTACGTGAATTAAACTTCAGGATTAGTTTATGCTGGTGGGCTTGCCCATCTGTCAGTGATATTAAAGGTGGCTAGAGCAAATTACACGACAGAGAGCGAAAATTAAGTTACAACATACGCAGTAGGATTTAAACAAATCAAGCACTTTTTGGCATTGTGGAGTTGACGTCAGCCATCAACTTTTCATTGATTATTGCTGAACTTACCGATGACCGAGAGCTGATAGCTGTGACTGTCCTCGCCAGCACGATTCCGTGCAACACAACGGTAGGTTCCTACTTCCGCTGTAGTCGGTCGGACTACGGTCAAACTTTGACCTTGATCTTGAATAACAAAATAATCACCGTCAGTGGACATGAGTACCGGTGCACCATCTTTCGTCCACGTGATTTCCGGTGCAGTCTGATTGAAGTCACGAATCAAGCAGTAGAAAGTAATCGGTATGAATTCTTGTGTCCGATGTTCTTCTGAATCTCCTTCGCGCTTCAAAATCGTCGGTGGGACTATTTTGGAAACAGCCGTTGCAGGGGGCAGATAGACCAAAAACAATAGTAGAACAGTAAAAACATGTGAATACAGAGAACTTATCGATCATTTTGAGTCAAATTTCTAAAATTTAACAGCTTCACAACTTACCAATCACCGTGACATTATACTTCTTCTCAATTGTCCCTCCTCCATTGCTTGCAGTGCATGCATACTCCCCTTTGTCCTCCAGCTGAATGTTGGCAATCTGTAGTAGTTGATCACCGCTCAGAATGGCTATATTTGATCGTTGCGAACCCTCAAAGTGCGGTGAGATCACCTTCGGTCGGAGAATTTCCACGTCCCTTTTGAACCAGGCAAATCGAGGTCGTGGTTCTCCAGTGGCTTCGCACGCAAGTTGAATTGTTTCATTCTGAATAGCCTGAATGTGTGTTCTACGTGTCGGGTCTATAAATCTCGGCCGGACTGAGGGAAAAATAAAAGAAAACATGACAGATTCAATAAATTGATATCCGATATCCGTTCCTGTTATCTCCATACGGATATTCGTAAACGTTGCTACAAGCCCAAAAATCAAACCTGTCGTACAACGCAGAATAAAGGAATGAATGGGAGAAGAGACTTGAATGTGACGCCCCTTCTCGTCAAATCTCCGGCGCTAATACACACTCATCTGCGTTGGTGATGATGTAATGTTAACCGAACCGAATGGTATGAGGTATCGGGTATTATGGTAATGTAAAAATTAATTACAATTTTTACAGGTATGTTTGTGTTGATAAACGCGCAAACAACTTGCCAGCTCATTACTAGCGGGTATCCTAAAACAAAAGCCTGTCGCCCCATTCAACTGTCTGCGGTTCAAACAGGACCTTATTTGTCTTAGGTGTGATAATCATGAAATAAAGTGATGATGAACTTACCATAGACTAAAACATTGAATATCTGAGTGGATTTTCCGACCTCATTTTGCGCGTGACACACATATTCCCCAGCGTCCCGCGGTTGTACCAACGGCACAGTCAATTTGCTACCGTCCAATGAGATTTGAACATCTGGTCCAGTGACCACGGGGACACCGTGACGTTCCCATTTGATTTGTGGTGGTGGGTCGATGCCTTCTGTGAGAGTGCAATCCAAGGAGCGTGTCTGGTTGACGAACCAATGGACTTCCGGTTGTACGTTCGATGTATCAAATGTTGGGGGAACTGAGTTGCCAATGAAAGGGGGATGGCGGAGAATGAGGGGATATCAGTTCAACAATAATTGAAGTATATGTGACATTTTGAGTTAGTCAGGTGAGATTAAATGGGGAGAACAGAAGTGTGAATGATCTTCATGGAGCGTAGATAGTGGGGTGATCAAAGAAGACCATCTGAGACATTCGCATTTCATTTGGAAGATAAATGTGATATTGATTGAAGATAACGGGAACGAATTGCAGCGCCTATACAGAACTATTCTTATAATCTCTTCCCTACACGAGAAATGTGACAGAGTGTACACAAAACACCGTGATATTGTACGATGGATCCTCACTAATTGCACATTTAATCCAGACGTTGGAAGTAAGTTCAATCGAATTTCGATGTTAGTCATTCAGAATATCTTATTATGTTCACTAAACAATCAGTCGGCACTGAGATATATTTTCAGTGTTACGCTGTTCATTAACATTTATCCATGGGCTGATGGAAGAATTAGTCAAGGCAATATAGAAATAAAGCACGGCGAACCAGATAGAAGAATTAATACCAGTTGAAATAATCTAGAAGCTACAATATCCGGGTCACATTAGTTCATCCCTTGTTCGGGTTACAAAGAAGGTACCAAGTGGATATGGACTGCTGACAGTACCTAGGACGGCAACAATGAAGTGCTTCTCGCATGATTATCAATGATTATTTGGTTGTCCACGCTGTATACTGCAACATGACCAAGAACATTTGCTGACGATATAAATAGCTAGCTAATTTGGAGGTGTTTTACAAAGCTGATGTTAGGACTGCTCATACAATTGATTCGATCGATTTAGAAATCCATCCGGCATGACAAGATTGTATGTTGCGCCTTTGAAGCCGTCATAAGCAAAAAGGGAAACGGATACAGTTTCAAAATGCGGATGGTAAAATGTAAAAGCAAACAAGAACTCGAATGGACTTAAAATCAGCCATCAGCATGCGAACCCAAATCAATCCAAACCAAGCCGTGGCTGATAACAAACCACTCCTGTCGAACAGCCCATGGCCAATTTGTCTTCCTGATCACTTCCAGTACATCATGTAACCCGGTGGTCTCATCGATATATGTGCACTTGATTTATATTCACCTCTGCAAAGTTACAGCCTGATCGTTCGTGTAAAAGTGATTTACATTTTTACTTGATAGGGTTTGATCGAAGCGGAGTTCCCGGCTGGTATCAAGCCTTAACGACCTTATGTGTTCAACTGTACTCAGCAGTTGACGTCTGACTGTATTCGTTACTATTAATCATCGGGCGGCCTGAATTCAACGGAAGTCTCTGCATGGAATTTGGGATGTGAATCTGATGTCATTCAGCCGCGAAATACCGATGCTTTAGAGTTGACACTGATCAACAGGCTTGAAAATGGGCAAGCCATGATGGTACGAAACGTGGCAGCTGAAATCTGCCAGAGTAGTCATGTGATACCATCCATTACTATGACATTTCCTTTGCAACCTGAGAAAAAAGTTTCTTTCCACCTACGTTTTTCTAGCATCCTCAGTCCAGGGTGAAACGCATCAGCTGTTTTTGGTTATAGTATAAGAGTCACGTAAAATGCTCTCACCATTACAAAATAATGACTAAAAGCTAAGGATACCGCAACAAAAGCGCATCCTAATCCTCGGTATCAACAAGAATGAAAAAAGTTATTGGTTTGTGGAGTCGCTGCTCATCTTCACACACCTCTTGAAGATATCATTTACGGGATTGCCAGTGGAGGGTTGATGCCCACAACCGACTTTGAGCTAAGGAGTAGGTTTAAGCAATAGCCAACCCATATTAGAAGAGTCAACTTAGAGGGTTCATGTATTTGAACTTTAATTGCGTCTTCCCCTTCATATGGTTACGCGTTCCTGATAACCTAGTAGTTTCCGAAAGAGCTCCAAGCTTACAAGACCGAATAAAATGCTAACACGGCTAGCCGGACGAGAAATTCTGATACTGAAGGAGAGTGCATAGACTTGGCACATCTGCTATCGTTGGTAGGATTTAGTGGTTAGACGCAGGATGTTCCTCAGTAGGAGTATCCTGCGGCTCACAAATCACCTGCAACCAGATGTCGACTTTCTCACAGACCAGATGTCCCTATGTCGAATCTAATTCAGAGAACGTGTAATTCAACAAGAACTACGCCCCCCCTGAATCGAGGCCCTTATCTGGAGCGGAGAATTCGGACTATGACGCGCTCCGGTAGCTCGACCGGTGATCAAGTGGATAGGACCGTTCCCTTTGGACGTGTAAGTCGTGGGTTTGAATCCGTCCATTGCCGGTCGACTTCCCCATTTCACAGCTCTTTCTTGGCCGTTGACTACTTCCGGAAAATTATGTGCAGTTGTTTAACCAAAAAAGGAAGCAAAAGATAGAAGACACACTAATGGTTGGATCCAATTGTTTGGAAGTCCAGGGAGTGCAACACTTCTGGCACCCTATTACATCCCACTTTCCAGCTTATCTTTTTCGAAAAAGGTTAAGCAACAAAAAACCGCTCTTAGTCTTTTAAACTGAAAGTGATTTCCACTCCGATCGGAAGTGGGAACATTATGAAAACCTGTCACAAGGTTTAACTTTCCCCTGGAGAAGACCAGAAATCTGAACATTCCTTAAGGGCAGGCCTACAGGCTGCTTGGGGCAGTGCGCACTAATGGCCCTGAGATGGTGCCACCCTACTGACCCTCACATCATCCAGATGGCAATTTGCTCCTTGAAATGCACTGACCATGACGGGCCGACCCTAGGACGCCTGATTGATCGGATTAGGATCGGTAAACTAACCGGCTAACGCAGGCTACTGCTTCCAGGTTGAACTTTGGACCAATCAGAAAACGGAGAAGGGACCGACCAAAGCAGGTCGCCCCCCTCGCCATTGTGAGTGATCCGCGCGCGTACATGAATGTATCCGATGCTTCGGCCGAGAAGCGAACCAAAGAGCGCGCATGCATACGATCAAGGTCGCCTGGGCTAAGGGGTGACGAATCGCGCGGAAAACACCGAACGCAACGAGATAGGGAAAGCGGTGTTCTAGCGAGAAAGGACGAAAATATCAAGTCTTCAACCTCAACACGAACAATCACACAGACCGATTAAACTTGCTCGTAACACGCAAACTTGACAGTGAAACCCAACTGTCAGTTACGTTTACGTCAATTCATACCAAATGACGAATGTCTAGTTAAATCCGAAAGCCGGAGTGATTTCAGATTTGGTCGGGTCTCTCGCATGACGACCTCTATGTTCACCTGGTCACGCTAATGGTATATTCTGAACTGTGTTCTCCACTACCGTTCATGGTCACGTGAATGGGTTGGTCCTGGTACAAACTGGGTGCTTAACGGACAAAATACGAATGAGTTGACAGATTTCAAATTCCAAATGTCTGTGAAGACGCTGACCTCCACATGGCTTCATCCACTCCCTGGGAGGAACGCAAAATAGTACATGGTTTGGTAGACAAGTATTCGCCACACGAAACACGTGACCCGAACAACGTAGCCTACTGAGCTTCATACGCGGAGATAAGGTTTTCTCAGTACCGGCACCCAATACTAGATTCCTGACCTCTACATTACTCACCCGGTCACTCCATCCAATCCCAGTGATACTACGTACACATCGGTGATGGAAAACCTCCAAGCGACGAACATCTCCGACACACATAATCCATGTCTAGCAACCATACAATAGAGATTAGCGCACTTCGGCGCAGTACAGATGACCTTCCAACTTCTCGTAGTCTTTCAGGTATATTAATGAGTGAACAGCACCCACATCATCGTTTGCTGATCTTCATCGGTATTGTTTCTTCCGTTGTCATGGTCTCTGTTGTTACAAAAGTATAATTTAAACACGAATGTGTGAAAAATTTGATACGAATACTCTCGTCAATTTCACTCATCCCATGCCTTATGATCTGCCCGCCTGTCTTTTTGGATCGTTCCATGCGAAACCGTCGTTTAATCTTGCTGGAACGACGATTATTAATGTTGTTGACTGTGAATTTGACCCTCAGTCCCCTCATAGCGGATGGTACAGATCTCTTGCGAGATGCAAATACTTGAAAATCCATCACACGTGATTAATAAACTGCCACTGGACGGGCTTAAAAAAGTTGATTCAGCTTGCCCACTCAACACTGGGTCCTTGTGGAAGATTGCCGAACAAGGTCCGATCTGAATTTCGCTGGATGCATTAAGCAGATGAAAATCTCTTGCGTCTTCACAAACATTTGGAATTTGAAATCTGTCAACTCATTCGTATTTTGTCCGTTAAGCACCCAGTTTGTACCAGGACCAACCCATTCACGTGACCATGAACGGTAGTGGAGAACACAGTTCAGAATATACCATTAGCGTGACCAGGTGAACATAGAGGTCGTCATGCGAGAGACCCGACCAAATCTGAAATCACTCCGGCTTTCGGATTTAACTAGACATTCGTCATTTGGTATGAATTGACGTAAACGTAACTGACAGTTGGGTTTCACTGTCAAGTTTGCGTGTTACGAGCAAGCTTAATCGGTCTGTGTGATCGTTCGTGTTGAGGTTGAAGATCTGATATCTTGGTTCTTCCTCGTTCGGTGACTAACCGCTTCATCTTGGAGCTCCCTGTAGTGTTTCACTGCTGGAAAGTTAGATCTACAAGATTCCCATTCTGAAGCAGTTTATCATAAAATGGATTACTGAATTCCATAGTGCATCGCAACAGAACATTGTAAGAAGCACTACATTTGCGACCACCTACCATTTGGGATAATCGCCATTGCACAATTTATGTAGTAGTACGCATTACAATTAAATTCGGGGATTTAACACTCATTTTCACATACTATTGGAGAAGATGGTAACACGTTTTGGCAAGTTCCTTTCCATTCTTGCTTCATCGCGTTCACAAGTTCAGCTGAATACAAGCATGCGATGCATCTCTTCATGATCAATCGGTGGGTAGCTACCTAGCCTTTTCGGTCCAGTCGTCTGCGACACGACCTTCATCTTGTGCGACAGTCACCAGTAAATGGCTGCATCATTTTGCTAAGTTAAGATTTCGAACTATCACGGGTAGTAATCAAGAGGGTGGATCTGGGCCACGGATAGAGTAAACATTACGTTTGCATACCATGCTTCTGTGACTAATTTATTAGCTGAAGTATCTCTCCCCGTCCAATTTATGTCGGTCGAATTTTTCACTTCTCAGGATAAAGTGAACACTGTTCCATCCGTCTTCCCATTGTGCACGGGGTTTATTCTGGTCCAGTTTTACATTTCTTTCACGTGTCCACTAACGTCGAAGGATGCGGGAGCGTCGATCGGTCATCGTTGAGGTCACTCACCAAGGGAGATGCACCAGATGGTATAGGAACCAGTTTTAATATTTCATTCTCAAAGTAAACTTGTGTCTTCTTTATTTTATTTGGTAATTTCTCACTTCAATGTGACAGCTGTCGTAATCAGGTCTTAAGTTGTTCCCTAACGAAGGGATAAAGAATGAGACCATCGAGGAGCATGTAAGTACTCAAATAATGTGACTTTACGCAGGAGAGGATGACGGAGGAAGTTTGCCTCAAAGCGTCGGTGAGGTCGTTGAGGCTTTTAGTGTCACAAAAGTCCTGCCTCACACATCCCATACTCACCTCTTACGCGGACAATGTATTCCATAATATCCCACCCGACCGCGTTACTGGCATTGCACTGATAAGTACCACTATCTTGCTTGGTTGTACGGAACATGGTCAATGTTTGACGATCCTGAAAAAAGGAGACGGTTAGAGACAACGTCTTTGAGGAACAATGTTTTCACATGAAACGAATCAAGTCAAATCCTTAAGAAAAACGAGAGAATATTGTACTTTTCCAAACAAACATACTGGTAGTAGTTTAAATTGGACCAAATCATCAAAACAGTTTGCATTGCCAAGAAATCGTGTGAAGGTGTCCCGGGGGGGGGGGGAAGAAAAATATGCCACAGACAGTGACATTTGAAGTAAAGTAACAACATGCTTCCATTCCTTAAAAATCATGCCAACAATTATTGTATACTGGATACAATATTCACGTCACGACTCCTGGCGTACTAATTAATCGAATTACAATGGAGATATACGCAGTTCATTCCCATGGTCTTCTCGAATACTAGTACTTGAAATTAGAATTAGGGAGAACCCAAACTACTTGGCGGTGGTCAAGTGCATTAAACGCCTGTCTCCAAGATGATCAGAGATTCGAATCCCAGATCTTGGTGGTAGGCGGCAACTCGCAATCGCCCTGATCATTACCTTATGTAAGTAGTTGTATGTTACCCCAAGTTTCACGGTCACGGTTTCCGGTTCCCTCATGCAGGGGCCCTAGCGGCTAAGAGGCACGTCTCTTTCCCTGCGTTAATGGTTCTAGAATTTCATTAAAAAATCGCGCTGAATTGTACCTCGTTGAATTGAACTTTCTATGGGCTGTACAGTCGATGCGTATCCATAGAATGCAATTAGCACAATCAATAATGAGAAGAAATAACTGCTACAAAGTTGGTTCATAATATCAATCAGAATACAAATCCTACAGTGGTGCCTTCAAATCTGGCCCTGGTATTTTGTGTTGTTCGTAGAACTACGGTCACATAATTCCACAGATAACTACCAATGGGTTTGAAAATTTGCGTTGGTCGTAGCTCAGTTTGTTGGTTTTCACGAAGTTCTGGTCACTGAGATGGACTGTTAGGTAGCAAACGTTTCGTCATCAGTTAGGGTGATATCGTCAATGCAAATGTGCAGTTGTTGGGGTTCTTCTCTATTTATCGCTTTGCCATTAGCTTTGACCTTGAACTTCTTCGACCAGCTTGACCTAGAAACTGTGCGTCCGTTTTCCACTTGATCTCCGCCAGATTGACCTCTGACGTGCGGCCTGAGAAGTTCGATCCGTTTAGTTGTGTACGGTTGTTTTATTTCGCGTATGTGAATCTTGTGTGAATCACTTCGGTAGACGGATCCGTGTAGCTACCTCAGATTTGTAATCATGAATGTGTAATTTGAATTCCGGTTCTCACAGTTAGCTGAGTTGTCTGCCTCTCATTCGCATATACATGTGATCCAATTAGATGTCTATTGATTGAATTATTTGAAGAATACTAGGCTTCAAAATCTCCGCGTGCCTCGTAGTTGTTTGCTCCAGGATCTCAACGTTATCCAGATTGAAACTTTATTCTCCTTCGTCAAAAATCAAACCAACGGAGATCAAGTGGGAAACAGACACAGTCTCCAGGTCAAGCTGGTCGAAGCAGTTCAAGGTCAAAGGCAATGGCAACGCTATAAATAGAGAAGAACCCCAACAAAGGCCCATTTGCACTGACGATGTCACCTCGACTGCCGATGAAACGTTGGCTACTTAAACGTCCTTTTTATCGTCCTCTTTAATGAGCACTGTGCTGTTCGCTGTTGCCATTGTAACTAATGCAGTACTACTGACATAATCCACTATTTTGTGGAACAGTCCAGGGGAACGTTTGGATCGTTAAGGTGTTTTTCTCTTTTGCCTTAATTTGATAGGTCCAGACACGATTAAACGAATAGGATTTAGGTGAAAGCCAATTGGAACCCTTGGCAACGTCGTATCAACTGGAAGTTGGTTTTTCTGGGAAGTGTTTTTCACACTCGTCATTGCCATACCTAATGAGCAGTAGTTTTGGACCTTCGATGGGAAGCATTTGAAGCCCACTGATGCACCGCGTCGTCAAAAAAGGGACAGGATTAGAGAAAGAATTTTCTATCATGAGATTTTAATATGAATTTGAGTAACCTTATGGTCACTTTCGGATATGATTGATTTCCTCCAGGAAAATTATGTTCGTGGCATAGTTTATTAATTCAGTATAATATAACTCGTAGCCCCTACTTAGTTTAAAATGTTGAAGTAGTTTCAATAGAAAATTTAAATCAGCCGATGCTTTGAAACCAGTTCCTTATCCGTTACGTTGCGATATCAAACGATTTCACAGTTTCTCGCCCACTACCACGGTAGCAATATAAACGATGAACGCAACGCGCCCAAATGACCTTGAGAAAAGACCCACTTTGGTATAGACCAATATCCTCTTTAAAGGAAACTTTTTCTGTTTGTGATCATCCATAATTATTAGACCCCATTTAAGGCAAAATACTGCAGTTAACAAATAATTATTTTCAGCCTATAAATGCTTAGGTTATCATGGGTTGAATAATCGATAAAATAAGTGCCTTTGCTGGACAAACGCGTTTCTTACCACTTATGAAATTTAACTAGGATAAGTCCTAAGATGGTTCCAAAAATGTTTATGAAAATTTCATGCCGCAGAAGGGTTTCATTAGTTATGTTTATACGCTTTTATCTAAACATCCAAGGTTACCCAGGTTTGACCGGCCTTATTGTAGTGTACAAATAGATATAATAAAGGAAACCCGTTATTAAATGAATGACATTTTCTGATGCTTCTTAATACTTAACGAGGGCTAAAGTCTTAAGGATACTGCCACTGGAAATTTTGCTACGCACCACAATCGTCAGCTACTGTATTGTCTATGGTTCTAGAAGAACGAGCGCCTGCCCTATCCACAGTGTTAGCTGAGCTATTTGCTCAGTGCTTGGAACATGAATTTGGCCAAGTCGATTGAGGAGCAACTTCGATCACTATTATACCCAAGAAAGAAATCGCTACGCTCCGACCAATAGTTTCCACATTGACGATCGCTAAAACAACAGAAAGAATATTAATGAAAAAATTGTCACATGACTCAAACATCTGGTTGCATTCGATTTACTTATCGCCACTCTTACTCTACGTCAAATGTTCTAGTTATACTTATTTATTTGTTCTATCTGCATTAGATGAGAGGACTAAAATTGCTAGAGTCTGTATCAAGACTACAACGATGCATTTAACTTACTGGACAGGGAGGAACTAATCTGCGTTTTTGCCCCTGGAAGGACTAAACATTTGACAGTTGATTTGCTGAATAATTGCTTTCTTAAACACCATCAGTTCACACTCTTCTGCGGCAGAGTTTCCTGGCTTGCACAACTAACGGCTGACATTCTACAAGGTGCCATCTTGTAACCATTCTTTCTTTAAATGCATATTACTAAGATGTCACGGTTCAAGGATTCCCTGCTAATCAGATGTACGAACATGATATTAGACGTTCCTTGCTTCAAATATACTTTGTTCGACATTCTGAACCATCGTATATCAGTCTCAGCCAGCCCGCTACATAATCATGACGTTACAATTAACACACCGAAACCGGCTGACTTGTTATTCTTTATTTTAGACGTTAAAAACGCAGAAGAATTTTAAAGTTTGCTCCTTTTTGCGTATAAACAGTAACTTATTAGACTCCTTTTATGAAGTACTTTAGTGCGATTTTCTCGCCCATTCTGGCGACGGACGAACGCACTAAAACCGCTTTTGTAAAAGTCGGGGAGCTAAGCTCTTGTGATTCATAAATAATGATAAAGATGACAATGGCGATGCAGTGATGATAGTAGATGGCCCTCCCATCGCCTGAACCACTACCGCCTCTGATGTGCTGTCACCCCGGTTAGTCCATCGTTGTTTTGCCAGCTTTCTCTCCCGTAAACTATGACACAATACAACTACGCACACTCTCATTCTAACGTTCGTTCTACGCACTTGCAAAGCCATCAGGCACTCACCACGGACTGAACTGTAACGTTGATTCTGTTGACCAGCTGCTTTAGTCTTTACCTCGCATCAGATACCACTCGTCGCTATCCACCGAACTATACTTCATCACTCTTCTGTTCCCAGTGCTGGTGTGTGCACTCTGATCATTCGTCAACTGCGGAGAACGAAATATTGACTTTTCTGGTCTTGAATTCCAAATCACGTGATTAAAACTCGGAATTTCTTCCTTCAGTCAACACTTGTTTTGTTATCCTCCGCAGGAGTTGAGGCTCTCCCCAGGAACTGAACTTCTGGGAGTTACAGACCCCAGCTCTCTTATTGCTGTCTTGAGAGATTTCAGTGGTCTGAGACCGGAACGGCTAGTACATTCATCTGACACCTCCGTCATAGGGCCCGAAACCAAACAGTTTGCTGTGGTCAACAATTTATCGCAAATAACAGGATTCCCCACATGAGTATCCGACCGACCCGGCTACCATGCTCATACTCTTGATCATATCTTCACTTCCGTTCATTCTGCCGACTAAAATATTTCCATTCGTTGCCCTTCTGGCTCTTTGCACCATAGTTACTACGCGCTCCATCAACTTTATCCGCCGCAATCCGCTACCCTCCTCCAGTCACACATTCGGGCCCTACAATTCACTCATTAGGGTCGATTTTCGTTAAGTCTTAGCTTTCTAACCCCGGAACAATTGTTGTTTCACTTCCGACGTTTCCTCGTCTGCCTTTAATCTCACTAGTATTATTTTTCAAAGAAGGAATCCTTTTTATTCCCCAGAGATCACAGTTGGTAAATCTGAGTCCATGAGCAGTTCAGACCCGGATCTAATGGCACTGCTTGTTTAACATGATTAGCATTTCACCACTGTCTTCCTCCATTGTTTTGTACAATCCAGGAACGGATGTTCGTTAGCCAGACAATGAACCAAAGGACGCTTCGCCCGCTGCATGCGGAACACTTGCTTCCGCCGTTGGTAGCCAAACATTTCGGTCCCTTGGGCAAACCGAATCTCAGGATTTTTGTCCTTCCGATTTCTCGCTCATGGGTAATGCCTCTGATGACCCTGTATGCGAACGACACGAGAAAGCTGAGGTTTAGCTTTTCGATTTGTCTCCAAATCCACTTGACCTTATTGGTTCATCAACCACCCGCTTACGCTTCTTATTAGCACCAAGAGGATTTGCGAAGAGCTACGCTCCCGGGATTGCGCGAACAACTAGGCTCCGCTTATATTCCACCATTCGCCCATAAAATGTCGCTTGGGTTAGTCCCTCTTTTAGATGATCTATTCTATCTTTCCTTTTATCTTTATACCCTTCCACTCCCTTATAGTCGGGCCAAAATTTCACCACTCCTGAAACAAGACGATTTCTGTGGCCCGAACAACTGCCGTCAAATTTCTCTAAAACTTGATATTTCTAAAGTATTTGAAACCATTACCTCCGACCAACTTCAATCCTTTCTCGAACGTAAAGCAATCTTAAGATATCGCCAATATGGATTCCGACAACATCGTTCCATTGGTTACCTGGTGGTTCTCATCACAGCCCTGCTTGGACGACAAAATAACCACGGGAAAGAACAATTGGTTTCGCCTGATAGAAGGTAGCAAAACATAGTCTCAAAGACACATTTGAGCTTATCGATTCCGTAAAAGAACTAAATATGAAGGGACGAAGGATGCTTTCTTTAGACGTCACCGCCCTTTTTACCAACGTTCCGATCACGGAGACAATCGAATACCTCTGTGACTACATCGAGAGCAATGGCTTAGCGACGAGTCTTCCGATAGCAGACTTGAAACAACTATTGTTCTTTTGTACATACAACGTCCAATTTAAATTCAATAATCAAATTTACCGTCAAAAGGACGGCGTAGCGATGGGATCCCCACTCGGTCCGCTACTAGCTGACATTTTCTTGGCAAAGCTGGAACGTGGACCACTCGAGTCGTCAATACAATCGCTCTACTTATACAAGCGTTATGTGGATGCATCTTCTGTGTACTCAACCCCTCGACTAAAACTAAACAACTGTTGAATGTGTTCAACTCGGCTCACGCAAATTTGAAATTCACAACAGAGATGGAGCTGAACAGTGAAATAGCTTTCTTAGATGTACGTCTAAGTCGTCGAGAAGACGGCTCAATTCGGCGATCAGTACACAGGAAAGCCACATGGAATGGGCAATACATCAACTTCCACAGCTTTGTACCTCTTAATGTGAAGAGGAACTTAATTAGATGTTTGATTGCCAGGGCAAAAAGAATATGCACAGACGATACTCTTGAAGCTGAACTGCAGACGCTCAGAAGAGTATTCACTGAAAATGGCTTCCCAATTAGATTAATCGACAAGATGTTGGAGACAGAACAGGAAGTTCCTAGGAGGGCGACGGTGGAGAGAAAGCCGGTATACATATCTCTGCCATTCAAAGGTGACACGCTAGCAGAGATAGCACGACGAAGACTGACTAGTGCTATCAATAAGACATTCTACGCAGCCAAGCTTCGTATCCTGTTCAAATCCCGCCCCGTAGTGTCATTATGGTTGAAAGACAAAGTCCCTGATTCTGCAGCCTCGTTTTGTATCTATTCATTCACATGTTCCTGTGGGACAATGTACATCGGCCGCACGACCAGGCGCTTGTCTGAACGCATCCGTGAGCACCACCCGGCATGGTTAGGCACTGGAACAATTAAGTCACTTAATAGCGCAGTG
>LUCM01009448.1:209322-257639 GCA_008360955.1 Fasciolopsis buskii
ATCTAGCACAGACTAACCACACCGTGAATGTGACGCAAGCTTTCCGGACTCTGTATAAGGTCAGAGGTCAACAATCCAGGATGGCAAAGTGTCGCCTCTTGAGCACTGCGGAAGCTGTCGCAATCCGTCTTCACAGTCCTCCACTTTGTTCTCAAAAACAATTTGTGGTTGCGCTTCAACTCCCTTGGCCCACCCCCCGTCCCAATACAAACCCTAGACAACAAAACAATTAACACCACAAATCCCTTCCCCACCCATATTTGTAAATGACTAATCCAATCCTTCCTATAGTGAAAATATTTTGTCAAGATATATATAGTGATGTAATGGCATGAGTACGAATCACTGAAAACGAGCTTGTTCGCCAACTTGTGTTTTCTCAATGTGCTCAGTGGTTATTTTCAAGGAATTCGCCTGATATCTCAAGGACTATCGACCGAGATTGACACGAATGCCTACTATCGAAAATACCCACGTTCTGGTTCCCTCCAACCCTCGCATGGTGGACCTCAAGTTTCTTCAGTTAGCCATTCGCCTCCGACTGAGTTCATGGAATTCTACCTAAGATGTTTCCCGTCAGTTCTTGTCGCCCAAAGTTCCGTGCTCTCGTCCACAATTTGTTTTTCATATTAACGTTCTTTTATCCAGTGAATCCAATTCACTTTACTCCTTTGTCGATGGTGCCACATTCCACTGTTTCCTTCATTACCGCACTCGGCGCCATGCAAACATCGAAAACGAGAGCGACTGGACCATCATCAGTGTACCACTGAATCCTGGTTTTGAACACATCCTCTTCTGAGGTCCCCGAAATCATGCTGACTTCAATGCTTCGAAAAATTCCCTTCCCTCTATTTCTCTAAAATGCCATTCGTTAACTTCTCAGCTGTGTTTCGACTCAACAGATCTACATTCCGAAGATTCTCTCTTCTTGGATTACTCAAAACCTCTTCTCTATGTTGTTCCCTTTCAGATCTTAGCTAGCTACGGATGCCGCATGCAAACTTGGTCTCATATTTCGCGTCAGAAGTTTCTTTAGTCCTGCCCATATTCCAATGTAAATAGCCCAAATCTACCTCCAGTTTGATTGCTGGAGTCATTTGTTGGATGGGATTTCGCCTATTTCTCTTTCTTTACTTGGTTTAATTCAACGCAAGACACTTCGGCCGATCCATGACCAGCCTCGAACATCTCTCCCGCAGTAACAACTCCATCGTCGGGCAGTTGATTCACTGCACATTTCCTATCGCTGCTACTTTAGCTTCGGAGTTTGCTTCACCAGTTCGCATGCCTGTGATACTCGTCCGTCTATTCCGATCTGTGACCGTCCTAATCAAGTTTCCCTCCGTAATTATCGCATTTTTCACCCAGTTCTCTTTTTTCCAGACCTTTCAAGCTGCGGGGCACCCTCATTCTGTCAACTGTCTCCCCATCTTACAATCTTTCTTTCTCCCTAGAAACAGTCAATAAACTTTCTCTTGCGTGAGCTTTCCCCACCTTTCGTTTCTGTAATGTGCAACTTGACTATGAGGTTTACACCTTATGTTGCAAATCACTATTTGTTTGAAAACACAAGGATGACGAAAACGATGATGATGTTGATAATAAACAACACATTCTGTGAGATTAAACCCGAAACCAACCTGAGACACCACTGCATGCCTTGGCATAGTCTGTTCTGTCCACATAAATCCAGTCCCGGCTGCACCGGCATCTCCAGTTCGGGAAAATTGGATTTTCGGAGCTGGAGAACCGTTTGCCGGACAGGGTAAGACGAGTTCTTCGCCTTCACGAATCGTATATTCAGTTCGCACACGACCACGATCTATTCGTGCAGGAGCTAAACAGAATTTCAGTGAAAAGAAATATGGAAAGCATTCATTTCAAGAGTACCAGTTTTGGTTGTATTGTTGGTGATTATGACAGTGACGATTCTCAGGTTGACTGTTTATTGATTATTGGGGAGGTGCCGCAACAAATATGTTTTCTACCGGTTAGGTTTAGCAACAGGAGTTTCTATCACAGATTCTTTTTCAGGTCAGTCTATCAGATATCGCCTCAGCTCTTGATGCGATTATCTTTATAGCCCTGGATAGATCACTGACCGTGCACTAGGGATTAAGAATGACGCACGAGGACAAACAGTGTTTAATGTTTCAGTAACGCTGCAGAAATTATGAAATCCCATTACAGAATCTCTTTAGAAATGATATCTTTCAAGGTGAATTGGGACTATTGAAAAACTAGCCTTAGAAGTTGTTAGCAATTCGATTAATACAATCATGTATGCCGATGCCGAGTTATTGACAAGTGAATATTTTTCAGGGAGCATTAACCAGTGTGTATTTGAAGCTCTGCACTCTCCTGACGGATATCATAGAATATAGACGGCTGAACCGAATTCAGTTAGAAAACTCATTGGAGTTGCTTCGATTCAGATAGATCAGATTAGCAGTCTCAGGTTCAGCTTTTGCAACCAATAAACTTCCACCAACGTCCTCTACTTTTCAGTGCTACGACACACGACCGTTTACTCAAAGGAGAAAAAGTGAGTGAGAATTAGTTGAAGATCAATTGGAAGTTAATGTTTTGAATAACTATATAGGACAATAGAGATTTCGAATACAAGAACGACACTGATTGCCGGGCTGACCCATATCCCCTATTGCCTTCGACCATAGCGTTGGGAGATCTCGTGTACCCCAACACGGAAATCTAACTGAACCTACATGGTGCTCTAAAGCAGTTAGTCTTCAAGAATAAAAATTGAAATTTCTGTTCTTCTGCGGCAGCTACTACTACCACTTTGGCAAAGTGCCAACTGAATTAGCCCATTTGACCGCCTTCACAAAATGCTTCATCTCTGTCTACGTTGCAACAAGGACGGACCTTCGCATTTGCGCAAGCGAAAAACATGCTTGTGGACCGCAGTTAAGTTCACGCTAAAGGTTTTTGTCCCGTGTCTTCAAATGCAGTGATTAGCTCCAATTTAACAACGGTTAGTAATTTTAGCTATCAAAACCGTTTATAAAAATTGACAACAGCACCACATCCGACAGTGTCATTGGACAAGGCAGAAAACTTACCTCCCACCACCACATCGGTGTTTACTTCAATCTGTCCGAATGGGTTTTTAGCCACACATCGATAGCGTCCGGCATCTGTTGGTTGCATTGCAATAATTTCCAGTTGTCTATCCTGGTTGATCAAACGGTACCTGAGAGTGAACAGGGAGACGGGAAAGATTATCAGACTTACGCTGCATTTTTGTTCTGGCAAAACAAACATGGAAGAACCATAGGATGCATTTGGTAATCCGAAAGTTGAACGTAGCTAGTGTTTGATTACCGGTTGACTTGGAGAATAACATCACTCTCCTGCCGAACGGGGCGAAAGTAATTGTCGAGGGCGAGGGTGCCTTAATTACCTCTCTCGCTGTCTCCGCCTGCAGCTAGACAACAAGACTGTTCGGTGCTTCATCGGAAAAGTTACCAGTCTCACCTAGGTGCTTCATGTTTGAATATCTGGTTATCGCTATGGTTAACGCTAGCGTATTCGGTCGGTCGTCCTGATTCAAGAGAGAACGATCGGACGCCATCTGGCCGATCAACACGACTACCCATTTATTTTTATGATCAAACGATTTATACAGGCCCTCTCAGGTTAAAGCTCGTTAACTAATTGATTCCCGCCTCTTGGACGCCTCGTTTCATCTTTGGCTTTCGCTTCTAACGCCGACCCGCTCGCATTCGAACGCACGCCGGTATCGGAGCCAACTCTTCGTTTTCCAAGTTGTTTTCTCCCTTGTAGAAGATCGGATCAAGGACCCGTGGGCCATTCACCTGAGTCCAAATGGGCTTGTAGTCCGGACCCTGGACATAACCCAGCCTCAGCGTCTTGGGTGTCATAGTACCGAAGCAGATTGGTCCTGCATTCTTTTACGTCACACAATGGCCTCAACTTAGACCATAAACGTAAGCCCTCTGCACTTAAACGTACAGTTCGCCCCATCTAATAATCCACCGCTGACTGGCCTGTGATTTCCCGCTGGGCTCGTCGATTAATTTTCTCAGCCCACTGTGCAGTCTGGCCTACAGTTAACCCCCGGTCACCCTAATCTCGTCTCTCAGGTCAAATTAACGGTCAAATGCAAACCGGGTTAAATAGCAACTTGTCTTAGTCGATTTCACACAGATCTTCAATAGGCTTTCTGAATTTGCTTGCTACAAATGTTCTTTTCATGGGGAATGCTGTTGGATACGAGTGTATGCGAAAGTTCACTGTAATGAAGACGTGTATTACACCGCTTAAGACCAGGCATGGTAACAATGCAGTGACACCAGGTTAAAATACAAAATAGTGGATGAGTCAAATGAACGGTTAGACAAGAACAAAAAGCGTATTGCGTTTTTCACCGCACACGTTTTGTAATTGTTTGTTTCCCATCTGTTTATGACGAACAGGAGGTCAGCAAAAAAGGTAAACAATCTTCGTGTCAGTTCGAATCTGAGCTTTATCTCTCAACCTCTTTAACCAACGATATCCCAACCAGATAGGCGGGAATCACCAGCCGAAGTCAAACCCGATGCCAGTTTCTTACTCTCTCTACGCACGTCATAGCATGACCGTCATGTCGCTTTTTTTAGCCTTGAGCGGCACGTGGAAAAGCCTATGAAAAGTAGATGGTGGGTACGCATGCGGAATAAGTGTCCCAGTGGTCAAGGTGGAATGAAGCCATTATCTTGGTCTAATGATGAATGTTCGCGCGTGTGGGTAACAAAGAGGAACCCTATGTGAAATGCCAGAACTCAATGTGCTCTTGCGGTTCAAAACCGTTACCAGTTCCCAAGCGATAGGACGCATGGCTTCTAGTTACTTTGAAGCTGGAATCACTTGCAGTCCAATTTCACTTTCTGACTGTCTACAATTTATACTTTTATATGGTTGATTGTCATAGACAGACAATTATCTTAGTGATAAAAGGTATAACACTGCACCTCGAAGATAAGTGGTTATAAGAAGTGAGCCGACCATTTCATATTTTGTTTTCTTGCATCGGTTACCCAGATGGGAACTGAATAAATGATCGCGTTAAAAGGCATCGCCTAGGATAACCATACCACGAGAAACGAATTGGTGAGCGGCAGTTTTGCAACTTACCGGTACGGCAGTTGTTCCAACGATTGCCCATCTTTGAACCAGGTGATCTTCGGTCGGGGATTGCCGGAGACAAGACACTCTAGCAGTGCACTGCCACCAACTGTACGTTCTATACTGTACTGCAACTGACCGTCACTTTCTAGACGCGGTGCATCTGTGAAACGGAAGCAAAAATAGGCGACGTACTCAGTCCAATCATTACTCATATCAACTACGGTTGACAGCGAAGAAAGCATGAACGAGACCAGTTTTTAAACTCCCTCAACCGGCGAAATGCATTTCACGAGGCAAACTTCTACCAGCACCACCATGCAAGGTCAGAACTAACAATTTCTCCTGGAGAGTGAAATGAGAACTATGGTGATAATTATATTAGTAATCTTAAAGAGTAGATGAAAGAAATAAGTAATTTGAAGTCAACAGTAGGGAATGATGTGTTCTATGAAGTCACTGGTCACGTGGTGTCAACACAGCATAACATGAGAGCACTGTACAGTGCTACCATCACGCTCGAAAAGGGAACGCCAATGCGGGACGAACGAATGAATAATTTTATAAAACATCTAACCTCCTACTACCCACAGCAACCCTTCAGTCAAGCTCTGCATATCGTATTTAAAGCCTTCATGTTATTTAGGTCACCTGCAGCGAAAGCATTTATCGTGGGGGTTGATTACTTTGCATCAGCGGCCCTTGGCCGTGAAAATCAGTTATATCATGTAACCCTTCCAGATTAGTTTAACGGTTAGAGCGTCGGACTCAAATTCGTTGGCCTCGAGTTCGCTTCCAAGTTCGAGCGTGGTTGATATGCACTACTAGGGACTCGCAACAATGTTTCTTAAGGATGAGTTAGGATGTTTACGTCGTATGACGAATAATTTCGTAAATACATAAGTAGGAGAATACCTCTGGTCCGAACAACGGATCGCATTTCGTGAGTAAGTGAGTGAACCTCTGGGACTTCACTCTGAACGTTGAAATTGAGCAAATTCACTGGTCACACATTCTTATCATTTCACCATTTGACTCCATGCGCAACTTTTATTCGCCCATTTACAGCAAAGTCCGCCACAGTGCTAGTGATAAAAACAACACTGGGAGCTATGGAAGCAGGAAATAGCCACTTCATTCGCTTTGCTAAAAATAAATGTAAGCGTTCTTCGGGTACTCGAACTCGTGTTGAACGACTGTTGATTGCACATCCAACAATATTTTTGGGGGAGAATGTGCGTTCAGGCTCCTTATTCAATAATTAACAGTTTTGCACGGAAGATCTACAGATTCCGCAACGATGTGATTGACAAGAGAGCATGAATGCGCTCCTGGTATGAGAAAAATAAGAATAAGACCAAAAATGAACCAGAGAATGCTAACCGATGTGATTCGAGCCACGTATGGGACGTGAACGTTTCCGATGCGCGAGGGCAACTTCAACGGATTGTACGTTTTCATGAAATAACTCACCCTGTGGTATCATCACTAAACTCATCATTAAGACCCCATGGGGACACTGTGTCTACTTTATACGTGTGCCTATCAGGCTGCGTGGTAGTGTTCTATTCGGCATACCGGTGTCGCCAGCTCAAGCAGCATTAATTCATCCCACTTGAAATCAGACCATTTTCTCTTTGGTCTAGAGCCAGGGTGAATAGTTGCTTCTCCCGTGCTTTCCGGCTCGCCATTGATCCGATCCTTAACCCGTGCCTCCTTCACCTGAGTCCAAACGGGCGTGTCGGGCAGCCCTGTTCTCCGGGCCTGACCGCCCTATCTCTCGCTTTAGTCACCGAACTGAAACAAAGCGACCTTGTGCTTTTGACATTGCCCTACTAGAAACCAATGCATTTGCGCTCCAAATCAGTTGCGGAAGCCACTTAAACTGCAACGGAAGGCCCAAGAATTACAGCACTCCTCTCCTAAATTATGGCAAACTTATCTCTAGGCTGAGGCTGCCAAAAGAGCCGGAGACCGATAGAGGGCACCCAGACACCAGTAAGCGATATCTGACGCCTACTGAATGACGGTCATATGCTACTGAATGGCGGTTGCAGCCTACTGAGAAACAAAACATTCTGTGGCAGCAAGTGGTAAACCATGAACCGTTCACCAAAATAGCGTGCTAGTCATAAACACTATACTGTGCAACCAAAAGTCACCCGGCTGTTTACGTCTTATTACGATTCATCGAGAACCAATCGCATAAAGGTTCGCCGACAGTATCATCTCACGGCGTTGATAGGTTGTAACTGGAAGCTGGGTGGTTGAGTATGTCGGTGTCCGTGCAGGCGAACTCCATTCGATACTCTGACACAAACAGCGCTATCAGTCAATTGAACTCACTGAGGTGAAACCTACTAAAGTAGCAGGACATTACCTATAACTAACATTCAAAACTTCCATGGATTGCTGATTAATTAGAATTTTGAACCACTTTATGATGACCAGAGAATTATATAAATGGCAGGTCGAATGAAGTGTCACGTTGGCCCAGTTAAGTGTTGCAGCGAAGGTCCCCAACTCAATCGAATTTCTTCATCCACGTGCTTATGTTGGTTCAAAAACTCCCACTTGTCATCAGACAGTGAGTGAACCCACCATAAATTGCCATATTGAATTCAATTCAGAAATCTTGATTTGGAGCCAAAGATCTTGAGGACTATGAACATATGGCCAAATCAACTGGCCACATGGTTTAAGGGTTTTGGCGAATACTGTCGTCAGTTGCTCTTCGAGAGGCATTCTAACCCCGCGTTAAAGATAGCAGAGAATTCAGAATCAATGCGTCCACATGAGAATTGTAGGCTTACACCTTATATGCTTCAGGACTGTGGACTGGAGCCTGTACGCCAGTTATTAGCAAATGAAAAGCCATATGAGTAAAATCCCCAACTCCAGGTACCACAACGTAATCTAAGGCCTTTATCATTTCGGTTACCTTGCCCCAGTGGGACGAACTGACTGAAGCAGACCAAATGGAGTAGATCAGTCTTTACCTGTTTTACAACAGAACCCGGAGTTTCATTCATAATAAGCATTTCAGCATCAACCTAACGGAAGATACAAACGAATGAGACGATTGCAATTCTAACTTAGCTGAACACCGAAAACCGTCTATCACGGAATGAAATTGGAACAGGTCTGCTGGATTAGGCGAACTTTTATGATAAGAAGAATCAAGTAGGTAGGTGCCTGACTATTATTGATATGATTTGAGAAAATCTGAATTAGCTAGTCAGTGACAGAAGCTCGATACTAGTTCGGACAATCGTTTACTGACAATCCGTACAGTTGGATCACAGAAAAATCATTCGAAATTCCAATCGAATGTTAGGTTTCAGGGATGGACAGAGCATCTACCCGGTAGACAGAAGGTCGCCGGTACGATTCCGGCTGGTTGCGTCAATTTTTGGATTTCCTATTCTACATAACATCTGGTTCTGCATGTCGCCTCAAAACGAGTGAGGAAAATTTTCAATTCAGTTTCAGTTTTTGTAACCAATAAACTTCCACCAACGTCCTCTACTTTTCAGTGCTACGACACACGACCGTTTACTCAAAGGAGAAAAAGTGAGTGAGAATTAGTTGAAGATCAATTGGAAGTTAATGTTTTGAATAACTATATAGGACAATAGAGATTTCGAATACAAGAACGACACTGATTGCCGGGCTGACCCATATCCCCTATTGCCTTCGACCAAAGCGTTGGGAGATCTAAATCTAACTAAAACTACACGAACCATTTTACCGGATAAGATTTTTCACAGCTTTTTGTCATGTCATCGATGGGCTACCTAATACCATCTTCCAACTTTCCAGGACGTCTTCCTAACCAGAAGTTGGTTACTGATCCATGGGAGCTGTACCGCAGGATAAACGATATGCAATAATTGACCATCAACATTATCGCAATTCCTTGTTAAATTCTGGTTCACAGCTGGCATATTTTTTTGAGAGCAATAATCAGCCACTGATCCCACTACGGTTCTAAAGCGAAGAAGTATGAGCAGTGGTGAAGATGGGACCCAGTTAGACGTAGAAATGTCAAAAAACTGTATCGAAGTTTCATAACAAAAAGGGCTTCGCTCGTTTAAGCAGAGTATGTCGAAATGTGTCATAATCTTTTGTTTCAAAAAGATTTCTCTTGTTCCACGAGATTTCATCTCAAGGTTCAAACTTCGGATGAAATTCCCTATCTTAGTTTGAAATAAATTGGGATTCCGGGTGCAAGTTTAAATGTAGAACTCTCACTGAGGTCTACTAGACCCGGATATTTGAAATTTTAACCGAAGATCAGCCATGGCGCGCGAGCTCCGGAATCACGTGACGTCGTCGCAGCAGCACATCTGTTGTACAGGCTTCCAATTTTAGCTTGTCACTCTGAAATACGGTGTTTCCTTTGTTGTCTATAAAAGTAGATGGGTAGCGGAAATCGACGAAGGGTCGGAGACCGTAGTCTAGGTAACGTAAACAGGCAAAAAAGTGATTGTGCACGTGCCATAGATACAGCCACAGTCACTTGATTGACCGTCAACTTTCAGGCCGATCCCATTTATGTTACATATGAGAGCACACCGTCATTGTTGATAATGGCCACTTATTAAATTTTTCCGACATTATCTTCTTTTACCAAGGGACATATGAACTTCCTAAGTTTGACAAACACAAATACTCACGCGTTGCCGTCAGACAATCAAGAGACGGACAACGAGGGACGTACGAACTCAAACTCCCTGCAGAATGGTGAAAACTGCCGATTCAACCAGTGACATGGCTTAAGTATATAACTTGTCAACTGGAACATAGTCAGTCTACAAGAGAAAATTACAAATTTTGAAATTCTGTCAAGTACTCCGGTCGTTAATAATCAGTCATGCCGCAAAAAATTAGTTCATTCGCAAGAAACGAGAACAAACAAGTCAGAAATAAACCCAAGTAACTTACACGTCACTTTCACGTCAAACGTCCTGGACGCTTGCCCATAATCACTTGAAACCAGACAGGTATAACGTCCACCATCATTCTCCTCCACTTTCAGTAAACGTAAGTGGACCTGATCTTCACTGATAGTGAACCGAGTAGTATCGATCGGTTTGCCATCTCGAGTCCACGTAATTTTAGGCGGTGGTTGTCCGGAGGCGACGCAGAATAAAGCCAAAGAGGCACCCAATGAAACAGAATGGTCTCCTTCGGGGCTGGAGAACCGTATGGTAGGTGGAGCTAATAGAACGGCGGATGGGAGAATTGCAAATGTGAATTTCGACAGCACAATGGGCGTGCGGTGTGCTACCTGTTCGTAGAAAGCTTCATTTCTTCGTAACCAGTCACCGAATGCAAAAGTGAAAGTGCCAGCTCATTTATTATATTATATTATATATATATATATATTATTATTGTAACAGGCGTGAATTATTTTTTCTACACTTATTTTGCATTTTAACTTTACACTTTTCATTTTCGTGTTTTATTTGGTTTTTTAGAAAGCGAGTCGCGATCAGCTGAGGGCTAGCGAGTGGAGAAATCAATCGGCGGTTAGAGAATACGACCTGACCGTCTTTAGACCGGAAAGCCACAAAGTTGGCAATTTGACCACCGCTGGTCCTGATCGCTGAAATTGGTATTTTAATCGCAAACGTTTCATTACCAGTGGTGAAGTCACCTCGATCGATTATGAAATTCTTGCGATCCAAATGTTTCACTCAGCACTCAAGGTCTTAGGAAATACATCAACCTGAACTAGGACCAACGCAAATTCCAAGATCAACGGGCATAAGATTCCCCGTTCTGGTAACGGGAATCATCTTAGTGTCCCAAAGAAGTTACATTTCAATGCGGCCCTTGATGGACATGACGGTTAGTTGAAAAACGTTCAGAACGGAGCTGGGGTCTGTTCAAACATTGGTCTTCCGGAACAATACCATTAGGATTCACTCAGAACACTGGTCCGAATGTAGGGAGCTAGTTGCAATGACGCAGCACATTCTGCTAATGGGAACCTAAAGCAGTCAATTTGTGTAGTCAGTCTTTTGCTTCGCTTTCATAACTTAACGAAAAGCTTACTGACTGGTGACGGTAGGGAGGCGAAGAGCCCGCTGGAGAAACGTCATCCATAAAATGCCAATCGCCATTCCGTCAATCCCCAGACAAGTATTCAGCTAAGATTAACAGACGACATGCTCGCATATTCCACAGCGTGCAATCATGAAGCACGTGCCACTGAATCAATCATTTTAATCAGAATTCATGCTCTCATTTACCAGGGATTGATAACACACTGCCTACCCTTCACATTAGCAGGTCAACCAACCAGTCATCGACACGTGGTGATTTTTTCAGTAAATTTGCACCACCGAATTCCCTGGATTGAAGATTATGGCACCACAACAAACAGGTACTTCAAGGCTAATTAAAATAAGTCAATATATACATTCGCGTGTGTTCATGTGTATGTATGAATGGGACCCGTTTCAGGATTGCATATTTTACCGAGGACCGAGTTAGGCTACGAGATGCTATATTTATTCTGTGACGAGAAATTTAATTTGTTTGAAGTTACGTGTGATGACTACCTGCTCACAAGGATTATTTATCGCCCATACTTAGTTTCACACTCAGATAATGAAAGCCTCTAGCGGGATGTCAGAGAAAACATTTAGGGGTGCATTTGTAGATAAACGTAAGGCGTTCACATTAGTGAATTTAGCTTACATAGACGCAAGACATATCACCGTGTTAGTTTCAAAGAGAGGAATCCATGCAAAAACACAGGTAGGGATAGTTGAGTTCAGGACCTTTTTGTCACGACAGTAACGTGCACGAAGCTATTCCTGACGGTCACAAAACGTAAGCAGTGAGTTATCCAGAAAATGTGATATACTCAAAAATGTTCCATTCTTTTTCACGGAATGTCTGGGAATGGCGGCTAAATAAATTGAACCGAAATGGAAGGATAATTTATGGTCTAGTTTTCGCTAGATTCAAGATAATAATTAAGACAGAAAATCGTATCAGTAGAGTGAAACTAAGCACAGCGAAATCCCAAATCCTACTCAGATACAATCACGACCGTCAATCCTCTGAGTGCTAGTGTCAGCTGTGATCCGATCAAAAGCACTCGGTGATTTTCCCCCTCTTCCGATCTATTGTTTTATGTTACATTGGTAGTGCACTCATGTGACGTGCAAACCAAATCCTTTTTGTGATCAATTCACCATTCAATCTACATGTTCTCTTGCATTGATTCACCGGCAAAGTCCAGCTTCAAAAGACCGGGCAACATAACACGATTTGTGCGCGATCACAGAAGATCAACGAGATTTGCTGACTTAGTTTAAAGAATAGTACTTTAATTAGAATACCATTTTTATGCATTCACTGGTTTGTAGAAACCAAGGGAGTGATAACTAGTTGATCATAGTGTGTGTATACCGTTCAGCTGTCTGAACGGTCAAATTGATAACCCTGTTTTCATATGGTCTGAGTCTCGTCGCTCAGCCTGTTTTTAGTCACGATGCAGTCTCGCTTCTACCACACCTCTGAAATCATGTGAACTGGATAAAAGACTTGTTTTAGAATCACCAGCTCACTAATCAGGTTAGTATGGATTAGAAGAACTTTCTAATCTCATACAGGATAACAGCAACCGCATTTGAGGTCAGATTGCAAAACTCATGATAACTTGCGCAAATAATCCTAATGCGATAAGCCCACCTTGCAGTTTTGGAGTGGACTTAGATTTTGCGTACCTACATCCAAACGGTCATTCATTAGGCTGACACGGAAGCGCATTTACTCATTTAGACCGCGCCTTCTTTGTGCGTTTAGACTGATCAATCGCTCGGTCGGCACAATCAGCGCGCTGCCCATGGATATAAACCTTGTCGGGTGTGTGCGACGACTAAGGGTACACTTGTTTTCCTATCCAGTTACGTCAATGAGATTACCACAATGGGTATTCGCATTATTTTAATCAACAAGATTATGACGAATCAGAAACAAAACTATATTCAAAACTTGGCAAATTACACAAGGACGATGAAAATTGACGTCATATTTTTGTTTTTGTAGCCTTCTCGTGGACAGAAAATCGTGACTCAATTTGCAACCTGCCAGGAAAGTTGAACTTGGAAAATCAACTATTCGGCACCTTTGAAACACGACGTGGGATAAATAAAGTTGTCTTCGGAGTTATTGCCGAATGGATTTGCTAAAATCCAAACCGGTTTTATAATGGACGTAAAACGAACTACCTTGAATTAGCATTCCGTTTGTTCCTTTGGTTCAGTGTTTAGTTCACCTAGCCTTCGAAGAACCAAATCGATCAAGATGGTAGAGCAGGGTCTTGGCTGCACAAAATTAGGATTTCCAGTCCAGTTTCTTAATAGATGTGGCCCTATGTGTACCTCTGAATTCGTACGGACATTGAAGACAACAGAACAAACGTATCATAAGCCTAACGCATCTTGTTTAAATGTGGTCACCTTATCAAAGCCCGAGGGTTACTGTCTGGTCTGCCCAAGTATTCACTTCGACCCCTTCTGAGAGTGCTCAGAACCGCCAAACGCGTTGGGTTTAGAGAACAGAACTTCGCAATTTCGCGAGATGAACCGAGTGAAACCTGGCGTACTGGATGAATGAGAATCGCTGAAGATTAAAGTTAATCTTAGTCTCTGTGCAAATGCGATCCAATGCTGTACGCATGTCTGAGGCCACATATTTGACTGCGGTTAATCTACCTGTCCTGTACTTATTCTCTGTCAAAGCCAGAGGGATTTCGAGTGGAAAAATACATCGCGAACAAGAGAAACTTGTTTGCCTGGCAGTACTTCATGTACACTTGGTATATACTTTAGTACCATACCGGAGTGAACTGGTCTCAAAATCTTGGTCTAGTGGATAGGTTAGAAATCCGTGATAGCATCCAAACTTTCCGCACACTATAAAGCCTGTCTGTGATGGCTTTGGATGCTTTCCAACCATGTCAATAGAGCACAGTGCGATTGCATTCCGTCCGACAAAAAAAACTGAAAACACGTTTGTCTGTTGTCAGAGTTAATATGTGGAGTACGGCGTGAACCTATCGTGAAATGATTTTAGTGTCTGTACCAAGTGGAGCATTCGTAACCGACCCTAGCTACACACTGGACGGTAAGAGACCCACGATTTTGTCACCCTCTTGACATTGGTCAACATTTCGTGTATCAGTATTGATCCTACGCACTGACTTACATGCAACTTGCCCAAAATCAATTAGGATTCCTTCGTTCAGGTACAAAACTAGGGGAGGAGGGCGGGAGAGTGAAGAATTTAGGTTCAGTTTTACTCCTAAGATTGCACTCAATGAACCAATTGACTGAACAACTGGTCGGAGTGTAAAACGGAGGAGAATCATTTGTAATAGGACCGTTACGATCACCACACACCGGTCTATTCGATGCCAGTATAGTCCATCTCTGGGAGCTCTTGAGTTTTGTAATCAGATTTCACTGGTTTCACAGTTTAAATTAAAAATAAACCACACTGTCAGAAAACCCATTGATAATTGACAATTGACTATAAGGGTTAGCCGAATTCATCATTATTTTGACCTCATTCGTGTTGCATTTTTCACAGAATGAATTCCGGTTACCTGGTTCTCATTATAATGACTGTTAATCTGTCAGGCCGCTGCTGATATGGTCATTGGGAATAAGACAAAAAGAGGGAATTAATTTATTGTACACTATGCCTGGTAAATAATCAGGGAGCCAGAGAGCTTTTGTACTTTGCCCCAGCGAGATGCAAGAAACATGGGAGAATGTGATTACGAGTACGTCGTTCTATTGGCTACTACTATGTCACTATTGATACAATCCCTTAGTTTTATTATGCAACAGAAATTGGTGTATCAAAAGTTTTACTCTGATTGAAAAGAACAAGGACAAAAATATCAAACAGGACCGGTGTAATAAATAAGTTAAAACCGTCAAAAAAATGAGCCAAAATTACAAGAAAAGTAGACAACTCAGTAGAACCTGTCCCCCCCGAAATGGCGCAGATCCCAACGTCGCCAACCACCCGGACCCCATATGTTTCGTTGAAATGCGCTGTTTTTGTCACCAAAATGCTCATTTCTCACGGAGCCGTACTCGTCAGTTTTGGTTTTTCCGTCTTTCGTCGTAATTTCTTTCGTGGTAGCCACGATCAGCACTGAACCAGAAGCTTTACCATTCGGATTTTTGCTCGCCCAGTCGAAAAACGGGTCTTGATAACCCCAATTACCGTGAAGCGGTTCACCGCCGAAATGATCCGGTCCGCCTGGGAAAATATGAGCAGAAGTGGGGGCAATCGCCCCAGATTGTCCACCAATCCACGGAGCAGAATTGTCCTCGCGTTCCGAATTAATCATTTGACCAAAAAAAGGACTTTTAAAGTTTGAGACAATGTCGTAGCCATTTTTGCCGTCTGTATGCCACCGGAACCACTTGACCTCGGGCTTTGGCTCGTCTGCTATGCACGGAACCAAAAGAAAACAGGAAAAAAGTAGTGCGCCCAAACGCACCATAACGGAGAACGCGATAATTCCGGAGACAGTAAAATCCGTTTGCCTTTGGTCGTCTTATATGATGCACTGTGGCCGGTCGATGAATCCCATTGATTGATTCCATCCCTTGCAGAAGTGCAACCCAACTGCGTAGTTAATTTCTGTGTTCTAGAAGACTGACAAAAAGCAGTGAGTTGATTGGGCGACAAAACCGATTGTTTTGTCGATCAGTACTACCAAATTGTTTGAAGTGTTAGATCTGCTTACAGCGTGATACTCATTTCATGTGGTATTTATTCTCTAGCCTTTGTGGTGTGTGTATGCGCGCGCAGGTGGCTCAACGATCACGCGGACCGGACAAATGTTTGTGAATGGTGTATGTACGGTTTTTCTTAGATCGGCTCGATTAAGTCGTTTCAGTCACACGGTTAGGAGTGAGCTACAACGGTGTTAGTAGTCCACTTTCAGTTTGGATGAGCTTTCTCTGCCTGCACGGGCTGGGTTCGGAAAGGTAAATGCCAGTAGCTTCAGCGATCGCGAGCATGTGTAAACGGACGTGTTTGTGTGAATAAGGAACTGTTAGATACATGACTTGAAAAACCGATTCTGTGCCCATGTGCTGGCCTACGTGGTGTCCCAGATTGCCACTTCCTGACGTTCCTGCGCCACTGTGTTTTACTCTTCGTGGGCAATGCTATGTAATTTTTTGATAAATGTAGGTTGCATCACGTGCGCATCTGGCTAAGTAGATCACCGTTGAACTGGACAGCGTTGGCAACATACCTTTGCTGGAATTTCAGAGCAACGGAAAACCTGAAACAGGTGAACTGAATTGAATGTTCCACTGTTTGGGTCGTTTTAGACTTCTGCAAACTTCATTTGGCATTACACCTCATTTGAAAGGTGGGACGATGAACAAATTTAATTTTGGGGATATTGCAACGAACTTGTCAGTGTTAGTGGTAGATTAATTGGATCGCGAACTAATTCATAATGCATTAATGCTCGGCGCGTCATCAAAGGAACCACGGAAGCACTACACAGCTGTTCCATCCTCTGCGAATCGTCAGCAGTGCGTATCCACCGCACTCGAACTGGGATGCGAATCGGGGATCAACGATTGTTGTAACCGGGTTGGTGAACTTTACCACATAACACACCACCCATCAGTTACTGATTTCCGCATTCAGGGCCCGCTGCCGCACACGAATCAACTCCCACCCATAAATAACTTTAATTTAGGTAGCATAAGAACTACGACTTCGAATATAACCTAATCATGCTAGATATTTGATCAATGTTGGTAGGAGAAGATTCTATGAGTTGCCTACGGAGCAACCAAGTATCATGAGGGTCGGCAGCTTTGGATCAATAGCTCTTGACCGTGTAAATTCGTAAGCGATACGTATTACTTCGTGCGGTGTGATTCAACAACCCATCGAGGGCTCTGCAGGCTAACATAATGGTTAAGATGTTCGATCCACAATTGTTCGTTCCGAGTTCGCGTCCAGTTCGGGCATGGTGGATATATACAGCTCTGTATTCGTTAAAAGGATGGAACACCTTTGAAGTGCTTCTAAAAGTTTCCTAATGAGGAGCTGAGCGTTGATACCGCATGACGACTGAATCCGTGATGCGGCGCAGTCGTTACGATCTAAAACTGCCCGATCCGCAAAATTATTTGTAATCCACATGACTCAAAATGACACCAATTTCCAGTAGAATAAGAAAAGGCTAGAGAATGAACCGTCGAGAACAGCTGTTTGCTTCCGAACTTTTGTTCCCATGTCTCAATGGGAGCAGTCCGGAATCAGATCACTAAGCTTGCATATTAGGAGTAGACGGTCGGTCGAATGTGGTAAGAAATTGTGTGAAGAAAAAGAGGACGAAACGAGAAGCATGCCAACTCACACATCACTTCCACGGCCCACTGACGCCGTGCTTTGCCGTAGTCATTCATGACAACACATCGATAATTGCCTGCATCAGCCGACTGGATATTGTTCAGATAGAGCTGAAATGGACGAACGGAAAAAACGAATGGTCAAGAAGTTGAAAAAGGCCGTACAAAAGGACTATGAAAGCTTGCCAGGTAAACCCTTTGAAATCCCGAATAAAAGAGTATGCAAAGTGTATGCAATTATACAGCGAAACTAGCCAGCTGCACACCGTCAGTGAGGACATAATAATCCACTGTGTTCCCGAACATAAATTGTTCAGAAAAATTTTCTGTTTCATTTAAAAACTACCACCTTTCATCCAATTTCACGGACTTAGACTCCGGGGGTAAAGATTTTGAAATGCTGAGTTCAACGGCATTGGGACATCCAGTCAAAAACTTATTCTACCCATCCCGCTGGTTTCGTGCAGTCGATGACTTCACAAATGGTGATACCAGCTCGGCTGGAGATGAAAGGCTTGGGATCGAGAAGCCAAGCACAGCGTCTAGAAAACTTTGCAAACTGCAAACGTGAGTTACAAAATACGCCAGTATTGAAGTTACAGCGTTTTCGGTCTCCATACTCGGTGATATGAGTTCGGTAACCAACAGACGACTCGGAAGAATGCAATATCGGGACTGACAGAAATATTCGGAAGTTTCAAAATGTGAAACTGGCGAGAATACAGGTAGCAGGCAGTAAGACATTCGCGTTTACTGCGGGAAAACGTAAGTCTTTAAAGGCAGTATAATAGTAGCCTGATTGGTGTGTGTCACAACGGCCAATCAAGCATTATATATATATATATATATATATATATATATATATATCACCTGCCTGGTTCCAGACCGTGCCAAACGAAACAAGGTACAGCCAGGGGAAGGAGATTGGATGAAGTCAGGGTGAAAACATTTCGAAATAGAGCAAAAGACAATGTACAGTTTACTTGATTAGGTTACGTTCACGCTCAGTATCCTTTCGAAATGTTTCATGATTACAGCAAAAGCAAATGCATTCCTGTCTCGGTTGCGTGTCATGTCCATAACCGAAACAAGTTGACGTTCCTCTTGATCTCTACAGACCTGGCCCTAAACGTGAGAGGCATTCTGTTTGTTCCGTCACTTCGCTCCGTCAGATCATCGCTTGATCTCCGTGGTCTCCTATCCAGTGAAACCCAGGGAGAATAAAGAACGTGCGAAAAGGCCACAACTGGGCAGATATTCTCAATACATGACCAAGATGATAGGGCACTGCTTTGTAATATGGTCCTTTTCAGTGAGGAGTCGATCGTGGCAAATATTCGACTGCGCACCTCACCATTGCTGATGCGCTGCCTCCACCAAACAGATGCGATACTATGTAAGCAGCAAGTGTCACACACATCCGGGTGATGAATGTCCCGAACTTGGTGGGTTTATGTTTCACAATCATACAGCGGTACACGACGCACGATGACAGTATACGCTCTGGCCTGAAAGTAAAACTGGGGTCTTTACGACGCCACATGTACCAAAGGTTGGAAGAAGCTATTCTGGCCTTTGAAATACACTTAAATATTTTTTTTCCCAAACCGCCATTTGCAGAAACACAGCTTACCACATAAACATCTACAGGGCCTTCGAACGATCTCTAAAGGGATCGTCAATCCCCGGGAGAAAGAGAGACAGACAACAAAGGGAGGCGAAAACTTGCCGTAGGTTCTTACCAATTCAGATGATGATTGATGGCTGTAATTCAGGCACACGTTGCCTAGAGCACTGCATTGGGCCAACATGGAGACTCATCACAACAAACTAATTTCTTCCCATTAGCTTATGGTAAAAAAAATTAATACACCGCATTCACGTTACGTATCTCGATAATGTGGAGCTTATTTGACCTGGTGGAAGTAAGAAAATGTGGTATCCCCACCCAGGCTGATGCAGAAGTTTGGTAATATGATTGTCACAAATAATGAATGAATGTTTGAGAATTACCGTATATAAAAACACGGCTGCGTTAGCTGTATTGTTTGTTCTCACTCCTTTGTCGTTCATAATTTTCAGAACAGCCGTTCTAGATCAAGAGCACGTTCGATGGCAATAGTTTACGCTTCAAAAACCTCGTCGAACAACCCCTTTTTCCAATCAGCCGACAGCAGATGCATCGACCACCACCTAAACTATAAGGCCAACTCCATAATGAATTAGTTGTTCAACTACAGTTGTTTGATAACATCAAGATCATGGACCAGCCGACTCAACAGTGAGCCTTGACAACGAAGCTAGCTTGTGCAAAAGGTTACATATTTCATATTTCACACAAAAGAAAGTTAGCCGACCGATGATGAACGAGAAAAACCCTAAGTGAACATTGTGCAGACTAGAATCCATAGCAAGCCCGAAAAACTTGTCTAAGTTTTAGGGAATCCCGATTGATGTACTTGTAATCAACATATAGACTGGAATGTACTTTGTGTACGTAAAGTCCAAAGTCCTAATTTCTAGCTTCCCTCGTTTTCGTTTTCTCTCAATGACTTACACCTGTCTGTTAACTAATTAATCGCTAACCTTTAATCACCGACGTCGGTTTTTTTGACCAGTTAGCAAGCGTTACTATCCAGCTTCAATTAACTTCATCGAGTGGAGTGCGTGAACCACTGGTGTCGCTAGCGTTGTTGGCCTATTGTGAAAACTTGTCATTCGTGAATTGTGGTTGATTCTTTCTTACTAACATGACACTACCATTGGGTGAGACTGGCTCTGCTTAGTCGTTGACAGGCTAGCTTGATCGGTGCAACTCGCGCTCAGGTTTCAGTAGAGCTTATGCAGTTTTCATGGTTGTTTTATGAAGTGATTCTAACTTCGGCTAACCTCGGATTGCGTCGTTACTATGAGTGGTCATCGTTAATGTGCAACGGCACTGATTTCGGACATCATTTTCTCTACTACTTGCTTTGATGCTTGATTCTAATTGTGACATTTATTTGACTGCATGTTTCGTATCGGACATGAGTTTGTATGAGTCCCTTCGTTTCGGTACTTTGCTTTCTCGTGCCTTGTTGTGTCGGTGCTATTTTAGCACCAAAAATTACACATAAAACACTTATCGAATTTTGCTTCTGGTTCGAATCTTCCCGACTCTGTCGTCTGAGGGCACTTTGTCAACTTCGGATTCAGAATCTGATAGGAGACAAGTTTCGGGGGTTGCAAACCGGTCGTCTTTTTTGAGACATTCTTCAAATCACGTTTTTACGTTAAATACCATCCGTTCCCACTCTTGTCAAAAGTATATAATAATTATTGTAAAGGATGCCGCAATGAGATTACCATTGGACAGCTTTTGACGTGACGATAATTTCCACATTCACTTGGGGTTTGGTGAGAGGGGCAGATTACAAGCGACCAGTCCGTATCGATCGGGGTGTAACGGCTGAACAACTAACATCTGTAGGCGAGTTCCAGTGTGGACTGTCTTTTCGTGGCTATCTTACATCCGGCACATGTCGCATATTAAGCCTTGATTATGTGGATCTACTTGGATAGAAAACTCAAACTTCTGACGATTTTTACTCATTAAAACTAGTGGTTCTTCTGACTCTATTCTAACTTCAGATTCTAAACCGTTCGTGAGTCAGCAAATTGGACAGGCAATGTAAAGTTGTTGTTGTTGTTGTTCAGTCACTCAGAAAGTGCGAGCCACAAGCTCCCACAAATAACAAAGCCAATTCAAGAGTACTTAACAATGGGTTTGAAATGTTGTGGCAGATTGTACTGGCCGACCGGGAATAATATTCTCATCCTAATGGAATACGAATGGAGC
Organism: Fasciolopsis buskii; assembly: GCA_008360955.1. Taxonomy (NCBI): domain Eukaryota; kingdom Metazoa; phylum Platyhelminthes; class Trematoda; order Plagiorchiida; family Fasciolidae; genus Fasciolopsis; species Fasciolopsis buskii. The sequence continues at coordinate 230,740 of LUCM01009448.1, forward strand.
AATCACCCAACATAATCCAAAAGACCACAAAACTTTCAGATCACTCTTCCATTCTGTTGGCTATAATCTTTGATCAACGGAGTGGAGTGGAGTGGAGGGGTAGGGCGCAGACGGATTCAGGTGAACAAGCGATGGAATGGAGACGGGTGAATTTTATGCAGCGTCACTTCTTTTCTCCTCTTTCTTCTCTTCGAAAATATTTTGGATGAAACACGGTCTGTAAACAGGTTTGTAATGCACACACAAGTCTTCCCGAAAAGCTTGCAGAAATCGTCATACTGAAAGCTTTCCGATTCAGTAAGTGCCAGCTTGAGGAAACAAATAGGTGACTTTGTATCCGCTTTATTCACCGTGAACTGGCAAACCATTTCGGTAATAATCAGTAAGCTTAAGAGTTATCCAGCGACGAGATAAGCTAGAAACTTAATGGATTTCGCTTCTTAGCCACCATATGAATATCTCAAACAGGAAGCATTACGCATCCGGTAGGGAGAGCAAAATGAGATGTATTCACAACAACCTGGAACATGTGTTGTTAGAATTCATCACCAATAGACAATTGCAGTCGATGGGTCCGTCAATACCCCAAAGTAATTCGAAGAAGTTCCTTCTAGAAATGTCTCCACATGCCGTATATCCGTCTACATAATTAAACGAGTCCCTAGATTGAGGCGCGCAGCATTTTCTACTATTACGTAGGATAATTATATTCCATGTATTGTTCCGTTATCAATATGCACTCCAAATCCGCTGACACCTGGTGAGTTTAAATATTACTTAAGTGTCTCTGGACAAAAGCGCATGAAATACCGGTAATAATGTGCGTCACGATTGGAGAAAAGAACTTCTGCCGTAAATCCGAGGTCACTTCAGGATGTGACTGATTTCATCCAAGAAAACCCATGCTCTTGGCGTTGTTTATTTGTTTAATATGATGATGAAATTGTATATTTTAAAACACTGGGAAATCTTATTCAGAAAAATTAAATTGACCGGCGTTTTTAATCAGTTCCTTACACTCTTCATTTTGGTGCCCATAGGCGTAACTGATTTTCGTCCATAGTTCCACTGTCACCATTACAATGCAAGCGATTAATTCAATGCGATTAAAAGACCTTGGGGTGATCAACCTTGATCATTAGACACAAGTTGTCCTAATTACGAAATAATTACCTCCAGTCTGTAAATACGGGGTCATTCATGGTTAGAATACTTGATTAAATAATTGACTCTGTTGGCCAGGCGGGTTTAACTTTAATGAAAACAAACCGAGATAAGTTCTAAGAACCTTCCAAAAACGTTTATGAAGTTTTCATGCTGCAGTAGGACGTCGTGTATTTAACTCGCGTTATGGCAGTTCACAAAAGAACAATAAAGGAACCGTGTTCTCTAATGCATAATATTTGCTGATGCTTCTTTTTGCCTTGCTGGTACTAGAACCCTATGTCTACTAACAAAGGAAATCCTTGAATGCATCACGATATATATATATATATATACATGCAAGATTTTGCAATCTTTAACCCTTCACGAGCGTGCTCTGGTTCAGATTTGTTTGACCGTCAATGTGTCCTGGTTCTATCCTGTGGTTTACGTTGTTTCTACCATTGTTTCATTTACTTCTGCTGAAGCGTCAGGTCGAACCACGCGATAGAACGTTACCACGCAACTCCGTGTATTGTACTTTGATCTCAAATTCCAATATTGATACTCTTGACACATCATGGTGAAAGCAAGTGTTGGGAGGCTTTTCTGATGTAGCTCAGATTGACTGGCCATTGGAGCAATGAATATACTTCCCTCGAATGGCTAAATATTGGCGAACCTGTGAAGATTAATTGCACTTACGTATAGAGAATCAAGAAAATATTATTGAAAATAATTTTGTTTGGAATGTACCTGTGTTTGACTGTTTGATAAGTTTGCTCGAGGAAATCGAATTGAATCGATGAGTTCGCCGTCTTTGAACCATTCGACCTTGGCTCTCGGGGAAGCCTCCCAGTCACAAGTCAGTCTGGTGCTTGCATCTTGAAGCACTGGTCGTGGATTTTTTCCTTCAGATCCGGTAATCACAGGGGCGTCTGACAGTGAAAAGATATTTGAAAGAAGTTTGATGGCAAAATAATGTTGTCGTTACACTTTGCAATCGAGAAATCAATAGTGCCGAGTTACTCTTAAATATTCGAGTGAAGAAGGACTTTTTGTCGACAGTTTGGGTTGTTCACGTTTACATTCTACACTGAAGTTCTATTGGGGGGTCTTATTCTTAATGATGTTCGTCACAAACTCATTTAAGTCATAAATCGCACTTTATCGGTCGCCGACCTCGTCATCTTGCCAACTACGCGGCTTATCAATTTGAACCAAGGTAATTCCAGTTGGATGTCAATTTCAGCTTCATGTTCTGCATATTATTTTAGCTTCACTTGCGGTGACGCACGTCGGGAGACTAGATCGAAGGCTTTTACAACGAAGGTCAGAACATATTCCCAAATCAAAGACAAGCAGTTATCGTGATCGTGACCCGGGCCCAACAGTTGCGAAGCCTTTGATAACAACCGAACACACTGTGGACTACATTCCGTTTTAAACCCTTGTTGGACAATACTGACCAGAAAATTTTAGCCTTTAGGGAAGCAGTGCTAATCCGATTTCGTAATCCGGCTCTCCGTACACGAAAATTATTGTTGCAAACCTCACGCTTGCCATGGAGATGATATCATTTGCTCTCTGTACTGAATTTGACCTCTGCGCCCGTTCACTGGAGCTTGTGACTGAATATTATGTAGTTCTCAGGTTGCTTTAGGCAAGCAGTTAAAGAAGGCAATACCAAATGTTAGCACCCACAGTAGTGGTCTTCTTCCGCTACTTCCTTATCTCTCAACAAATTTACAGATTATTGGTGGGGATTTTAAAAGCTTGCCTTTTGAATATGCTTTTTTGGTCTTGCGTTTCATTTTTAGTTGCTAAGTTGATAAAAACTTACTGCTGATTGTGCGATTGAATTGACATCTGGGTGCATGTTAATGTGTTATCCAGATGTGCAATATGCATCCAAATGAGATTGTTCACAAACGTACTGAATAGAATCTGATGGCCGTAATCAAATCATATGGAGCTTAAATTTCATGGCTCTTAGTAATGTGCAGATTTTGAACGAAAGAGCCCCGATGGGAAAATTTCACTCGGACTTACACACAAGTGTCGGATCGAAGATGCGTCGGATTTCTCCGGCCTTGTTCTTAGCCACACAAGTGTACCGTGTGATCACACCGTAGTCCACATTCGGAAGGTAAAGCTGACGTTGATCGTGTCGTAGTTGGAGATTTCTATCTCCAGCACCAGTTAATGGCAGTTCCTATTCCACAGAGAAGCACGTCCAAGGAGAGGGGTGAGGAGAGAGGTGGAGAATGGAGTAATATTCAACTGAAAATTCCAATTCCGTTATTCAAATGAAACTGAAATACGTCCACGTTCATGAGCGCGAGATGAAGTTGATGCATGACTGCGTGGGATTACGCCAGATTGCAGCCCTACCTGGTACCGCTGTTGAGAGTCGGGGGGCCGCCATAGGTTTGGTATTGGTGAAACTGTTACCTTTCTTCTGCTTATGAGAACAAAGGAATATTTAACGCGTGTGTGTAAAATCGATTAAAGGTGGCCATACAGGACAGACAAACGGCTAGAAAGCCCAACAAGGTTTGGTGTCCATGCAGTTGCTTCTGACTTCACTTGTAGACGAGTAAACAAATTTTCCGACCTCAAACGTCTTACATGTACTGTGCGTCACAAATTATGGAGCACCGAAATCTTTCCTGACACAAGACGTCAGACTGTTATTCCTTGTACGGTGATCACCGAAGGAATGGAGAGTCAGAAAAATAGAAGTATTTGACATTTGAGTAGGGAAAAAGAATTATTTACAAGCACGTTTAAATGAAGGAAGACTGGAGTATAAGAAGAGCATACTCCCGAAATGGATTCGCTTAGTTCTGTAGAGCACAGAGCGTCACTACTATTCCAAAACCTTTTTGCAACTTTCCTGAATACTGCTGATTCGTGGTTTCAAAGATTCAACGCTAGAATTTTCTAGCTCACAGTTCAAAACTGTCTTTAATTCACCAAAGGAGCCTTGGTTTTTCGACGCATGAAGTAAGATGTGTGCATCGCATTCGTGTCTTTTGTTGAAGCATGCATGGTCGGCTTACCTCAGAAATTTACTAACTGGTTTTCTCATGGACGCAAAATTTGAGATATTGACACTCCGGCTTTTGTAACTCGCTTCAGTAACCTGAAATTCTACCAGAGGCGTCCAAAATGAGTAACTTCCCAATTTTCGTTTGCGTATGAAATCATCCGGTAATCCAAAAACCTAATTTTTGCTATTTTTTTCGAAACTATTATGCTATTCCTAATTGGATTTACAAAAATGGTCTAGAAAAAGCTTCAATCCGACGTTCATCCTTTTAGTTAGCGGAAAATAACCGGGAAAACATTTACTCATTTATCAAAATAGGCATCCAGAATTCAATCCATATTCATGATCAATGCAACTAGGCACATTAAAAAAACAATTTATTAGAACATCGATTTTAAGTGAGGAAAAATATCCACTTTCGTGAGCTCACATATTCCCAACGAATTTCCGGGTCTGGGTATCCAGTGGCGTTGCACCATAGCGCGTTTGATTTGCCACGCTCCATAACCGGTGATTCATGGTCCTGACCGTCGGGAAAGCCAGGAGCCGCTGGACACATGCGATCGGGTCACGTGAAACAGTGTCCCCAAACCGCGTTGTTTGGTTGTTTGAGCACGTAGGGAGGGATTTTTGAATGTATTTGTTACGATGGGCAAGGACATCGAAGGAGAAGCAGGAGAACAGAAATTAGAAAGACTTTCAAAGGATGAACCATGCGGTATCAACGACCCACCTCAACAGTATGAAACCTTGAAAATACTGTATAGTCGTGTCACCCGTGTTAACAACCGTTAGGGGAGCGCATTCAAATGTTTCCCTCGATTAAGCTTTTTTCTAGTTGATAAATTAAACCTCTGTCAGTTTACAAGATGAACAGAAAATCACGGAAAACGTCAGGTGAATGACAGACTTTTCCTCCGGCACATATCTGCTTCCCCCGTAAATGTCCTCTAAAAGTATGCATTTCCGACCGAGCGAACTGGTAGATCGAGACAGTTAAATGTAATATTTTCAAACTGATGTGAGCAAGCGCAACAATGAACTAAAAACTCATTAATTGATTTCTAAAAAGCTAAGTCGAAAACGGAACAGCATGGCTATTTCGCTTGCGTACGATATGTCTCGTCAGTCTGCTGATGTTAAGGAGGATTGGTGAAGTTTCGCATGTCTTAGGGAAACTTATGACATACAAATGGGCCAGACAACAGTACGAACATAAGGTGAATTCAAGCCGATGGAAAGGAGAATGTGGTCCAACCATCAGGGGGCAACACAGATAAGGAGTGAATCCAATGGACAAGAAAACGGAACTCACACGAAACGGTGACCGAAATATCCAATCGGTCCTCCCCTACTGGATTACTGGCCACACAAGTGTACTCGCCAGCATCCTCCGGTTGTACATTCTGTACAACTAGCAGACGGCCGTTATCGTGAATCGAGAATCGCGTGCTGATGCTTGTGGTGTTAGTACGCAATGATTTGCTATCCATCAACTCATCTCCCAATGCCAAAACACGCATAGTGAGTGGGGTATCGTCTTTCAACCACTGATAAGCGGGTTCTGGATTGGCTGTGGCCAGACATTGAAGACGCAGATCTTGTCCCCGGTTGATGTCAATAAGCGACTGGGATGACGAATGACGTAGAATACCCGGAGAGGCTACCATGGGCAAGGTGGGTGAGTTGAATTTGAATGATTTTGTAGGCAAATGGATTCACATTAGAGTCAAAGTAGTTCGCTCAGAAATACTGCATTGTGACAGAACAAGTGGACTAAAATATTGCGAATAAAAGAAATTCGGAACACGCAATGCTTTTTTTTGCTACACAACACGTGATTTACTGTGAAAAGGACAAACCCCATGGTCGCTAGACATATGGGATAGAAATGATAACTTAGGCTAACATCGGAGTGCAGTTCAACCGGTGCTTTATCTTTCAGTTTTGTTATGTGAGCCAAAAGTGAAACCACGAAGTTCTGACTAGGATGGACTACGAAGTAATGATCACAAAATTAGAAAAATGTCATTGATTGAAGAGGCAAAGAGAATTGTCAAAGTGCTGGGAATGGAGGTTGCCCGGAATATATCATCGACAACTTTGGTGCAAGTTCCTTGCAATTGTCTATGAGCGTAAAAACTATTTCATTAATGAGAATGAAGGAAACTGATGATAACCGTAAGATTACATCGCAGAATTTTGAAATAGTTGCCATAGAAGTGGCGGAGTTGATGGAAGCGCGCCTCGTGTGTCTGAGTAGTTTTAGCCGTGTTCCTATTATCCAATTTCATCCAGTCTGCCAACGACCTGTGATTATGACTTCCCATAACCTTCAGCAAATTTAGCTGGTAACTGTGTGGTAAATGCATGCATAATTAATACTTTCTGCACAAACACATAAATTGTTTGCGGTTGGAATTGATGGGGTTAGGATTTAAGTACAAGCTCAGGGTTGGGGTGACTGATATAGCTGATCGCTGCGGCTGAGCTTTTGATTTACAATTCTTGCTGGAAATTTCTCTGGATTTAGGATACCTCAGCAAAGCGGTTTTGTTGTTAGCTATTTCGAAATAACGGCACAATTACGCCATCATTAAATCTTGTAGCACTCCCTCAAGTGGTTTGGATGATATTCAGTAATGTGCCTAAGGTTATGAAAATCTGTCTATAAATTTGCTTCCAAAAATAATATGCATGTAGGGAACCCTAGGAGGAGTAGAGACGGATACCAGATTCGTTGGGTCGGTCAACTGTGAAAAAGAAAGATCGACCCTTGCACATATTTCCTAGTGGATATCGATTACTCATGAGTAGTGCATTGACCTTCACAAATCGGCCCGAGAAACAGACAACTCAGCTTTTGTGAGCCATATGGCACGGTGGATTGTGGAGTGAAATGACGGGCAGCGTTGCACGCAAATAAATTCGTAAAGACCGCCGGAATTCACTGGCTATAGTAAATCAGTAAACAGAACTGGTAATCTTCAGTTGCTTTGAGGTGGTGCGAGGAGCCAAGTGTTATATGGAATGGGGAATCTTACACACTATGCATCCAAAACCCGACGCCACAAGCCGGAACTGAACCAGTAATCTTCCGCCTAGCGAGCTTGGTGATATCTGTTAGATTGCCCATGCCAAATGACGGTCGAGGACTGGTAAATAGGCACTCCAGAAATGTGGAGTGGTTCAACTTAAGAATAAAGCTGGTAAAAGCATTTCCAATACTTTAATAGTGCTAACGAGATTTCTAAGGTGCAAAAAACTGAGGAAAATGCAGTAAACTTCATTAGCAAATGACGAGCTGTCTTGGAGCCGTTAATTCTGAAATCTTTCGTTACCTTTTAGTTGTGCACTTCGGCAGTGACATTTGGATTGCCTGTTATTTGTCACGTACATCGCGTTACCTTTATATTTCCCCCTGATGAGTAATCAGCACACCAGTATAAGAATACATCTGGGAGTGTTTGTCAATCTTATCGTACTTAGAATACAATTAGTTTGAACCGTGAGTTGTTCAGGTCGAACGGAACACGCCTGTATTTTGGAAAAGATAAAGTTACTCTGGATAAAAGCATGAGTTCTGTGCATTCATATGGGTTCTAATCTAGGCAGCATTTGTTAAACCTGGCAAACCAAGTTTTACCTCATGTCTTTAAAGCCCGCGGCATCAGTTGCCGGGGTTGAACGGAAAGTGATTTGAATGTCGTTATTAGCGATGCTTCTTTCCAAGCCGTCTAGAAACACCTCGACACGGACGCATCGGCCGACTTGACCAAACGACTGCCAACACGAAGGCTTTTTCATGTGATGTACTACAACGTGGTATTAGTCACGTGACAATTTGTCCCCGATTAGTAACCGACTTCTGACCAGATTCTCTATAATTTTGCGACTTTCCATATTGCACTTTGGATAATCAACTGACCCATAAATATTTCAAAAAATACTTTGTTTAATGATTGAAGTTGGGGAAAAAAGCATTTCCGACGTATTAGTTACGCGAATATTTTTAACACTTGTACGTCACATTCGACCAATAGATAATCTCAGCATTTTTGTAGACGGATGATACATTGGATTGACGACCTTCTCGAAATTTCCGGTGATCTTTTCTGAACGGTCGGACGACGTACACGTTTGTGTCACTTTGTTGAGAAAAATACCAAGTGTTTCTGGAGAAAACCAATTCAAGGGAAACGAGTACTTAAGGCTTTTTTGCCAGGAAATTCATACTCCCAAAATGGAAGCTATATCACAAACAAATGAGACAATCAACTTTGTCGAATCATTTCAGGATAAGTGAAAACTGACGGAGCTAAACGATAGCGCTGAGATGCGCTACGAATCGCATCAGTGGTCTTCTGCCTCACCTCAGTAAATGATAATTCTTTAGTGAATATTAATCAGTCAGATTGCGAAGTAGTTTAGCCAATCGGATGTGTGGGAAAACTGTGTATGATCAACTCCCGCAGCACGCTGACAGTGACCAGGCAACCAAACTTGGGGCCCTGATTTCTAAGGCTGCCAGCGTTGGTCTTTCGAGATCCGCTATATTACTCAAAATGCGATGATCCTTTATGACAGTAACACCGGTGATATTAGTACTACAGCCGTTAATCTTATTTACCTCATTTTTCTACAGTTTACACTTTACGGTAAGAGAAATTTGACTTATTTCAGGCTGCCGAATGCAAAGGTTTCCGTTGGATTATGTCCAGAGTTGTACTGTTAAGCTCTTTAAACTGATGAAAAGATGGGTAAACTGAAACAATTATGCAAGCTAAAGCTTATTTGGTTTTGTCAGAATGTGTGTGCCCTAAACACACAAAATCCACAAATCGTGGGAAGTGTGTAAGGAGATTTTCTATCTCTCCACATGATCAGCCGAATAGTTTTCCCGTCCTCTAGGTTCGGGGCAGTCAAATGGTCAATTTCGCCGAAAGTTGAAGAGTCCGAATCTTGCCAGGGCTCGTCAACTATACTCGTCGTTCTTTAATTGGATCACGACAGTCGGCAGCAAAGAGTTGAAACATTCGATGTGAATTATGGATCTTGAGTGTGCGAAATAGACGCGGAAATCTCCAGGCCGCATAAAAAACATGCAGACATTTGTTGATAAAAAATACAACTTACAAGTCACTTCCAGTGTGTATCGGTAATTCCACGAACCAGGAATATTAACTGCCAGGCATTTGAATTCCCCTTGATCTTCAGCTTTCACGTTAATCAAGGTGAGCATAGATCCGTCGGGACTGATTGTGAAACGATCTGATGAGACGGTAAAACACACGATCCGTTTTGATTAAAAAAAGCCGGCGGTAGTGGGTCGGTTGGGTAAATGATCTCAGTCGAAGATAGGTAGTTACAGCCAAGGAAACCCGAAAACAAAGTCGGTAAATGTTGAATATATTGAACGGAAATTAACACCCAGGGGCTAGGAAATCATCGGTGACGTATGTGTGGCTAGCGTACGCAGGTGAAGAAGGTTACAACCGTGGACGTGACATAAGTTCCAGCAATCCAGTCTAACCGTTGTTCCTTGTGGATTGGTTTTTCATTATTTTGGACTGATCAGTCGGAAGTGGTGGTGCATCGTTCTACCAGGTGCAATTTAGTCAAAATTCTTCCGAGGCTAAACTTCGAACTAGGCGAATTCAATGATTCTTATTCATCGTAGCTTTTACAGTACAACCCTTTGGGTTTAACATTAATTATGGGAAATTGTAAGCGGATGAATGACAAAGTCATGCTGGACAAATGCTGATATTCAATTGCCGTGTTGCAATTAAGTTGCACTGTGCGATGGGCTTTCATTACATGGAGTCAAAGGACGCCTTAATTAATGTGACTTGTAAACACGAGAATTATTGTCTCTTCTAGTGAGAAAAACATTTAACCGGTGAGTAATTTTTTCGTCCTAGTTGACATATAGATTTTGTTACATTTTTCCCGAGACGGATCCAGAATCAACGTGCTGAATGCATTCCCATAACGCTATTGACGACAAACTAACCGGGCACTTTGTAATGACTAGGATGCAAAGCTACTCAAGAAGTTGTGTGTTAAACAGGTTTTCTTTTGCTACTCTGAATGTCCTAATCATGACCGCGCTTCGGAAATCCGACACAAATGGTGGCCGGCAGTTGTACGTTCTAAGAGCCTTTCGTGCTCTACCGGCTCATATTCGGATTTTCGGATCCGGATGACTGAATCTGTAAAATACTGATTATATCTGTTACCAAATGTTCGATGTTGAAGTTAACACGAAGAAATTGTGTGCTTGAAGGAAGATGAACATTTATTCAACTCTGGACAAGACCAACTGTTGTGTTCACATCAACTGGTTCCGTACGCGCATATACAACACGTGCACATACGTCCACCGTTGACCGATGCGCGATTTGATGCCAATGCCGAAAGTAGGGCCAGGTAGATTGAATCAGTACACCAATGGGTTGAATCCAAATAATATCCTGGTGGCAGTCCACATGTTTATCGACAATTTCGTTCTGGACGAGGTAAGTCGCCATGAAAAAATCGATTAAAAATATCCTATCCACTGCAATCTATTAAGTTTTACCCGTGATTCCGCTCATGAACCTGTTGACTCTGTGAACCCAGAACCCAATGGTCGGATTTCGGAGGGGAATTCTTAAACGAGACAGCACAGTTCACTCACCTTGGGGCATTACACTGAATATATCATTTTCATCTTTTAACCATTTGATTTGGGCCGGTGGATTGGAACTCATGACACAAGTGAACGTGATGTTTCCGCCAATTTCGATTGTTTTGATGGTGAGATTTTGCGCCATATGTCGATCACTGGTCGGTTCTGTGGAACGACAAAAAGTACAAGCTATTATTCCGGAATATATCAGTCGTGTTCTCTAGACTCCCGAGAACACGATTATCCCAACAGACATTTCATTCGCGATGAAATTCGAAAGCGAGCAACAATTAGGAACAATCTCAGGTGAATCGAGAAGTGGAATTCACAACGCATTAGAATAAACTAGACACAAAAAGACGAAAAGCATGAGCTAATCAAATGTGTTCGCGACATAGGCCGGTTAACATGAGAGTGTCGATCAAGTTTTTACTCATAGAAATATGCAATTTGTGAATTGTCACCAAATTTCCCAAAATCCCACCCAAGTCTAAATTTTCTTCGGATTTTCACCTTGATTGACAGAGCCAAAAGACGGCGCAATGTGTGCGATTCTCTCGATGAAAATGATCTAACCCTATTGATTGTTTTTCGTATGTAACTTTTCACCAATATCAACCAGTATGGTAGAATAATGAGAAAAATTAGTGCACACCTGATAAAATATGAAAAGATTGCATCTTTATGTTGTTTGAACTTTGAGGACTGGGGTAGCGTGAATCGGAACATAGACCCTTCATAGGTGAAATTGCTAAGTCCACCAGAGTCTGAGATGTTGGACTCATCTTTCTCTGGTTTGGAAAAATCAGAGATAGCTCATCAAAGCAGTCCAATACAATCAACAAATGGTAGATACAACTTCCCGCTGTCACTTACCGAATACAGTTAGTATTGTTGTTGCTTTGGCCGACCCGGCTTCGTTCTCTGCCACACATGTGTATTCACCACCGTGATACGGACTAGCTGAGAGCAACATCAAATTCTTTGGTCCAACGAGTCTACGGAGAAGAAAGTTGGGCCAGTATAACCTTATTTCTGTGATCCAGCCATTTTTAAGTAGTAATGCGAAAATTTCAGCATCTAGTCACCGTATTCCTTGGGTAGTGGCTAAGTGTCACTCTATTTACTCATTAGTAAGAGACTCAATTCAGTTACAAAATGATTCATCATTTGGTGTGATCCTTATCACAGAGAAATTCAAACAGACATTTAATGGATAGTATTTCGGGCTTACCCGTCTTTGATATTTTTTGTTAATTTAGATCGACAGTGAACAGTCCGTGCCTTGAATAGTCATCGACCAAGCGATCACACTGTTCTTATCATGTACTTAGTTCACACACAGTGTACTGACAGTTTTAATTGCGCGATACATCGATCCACAGTGCCTTTTCGATTTCGACCTGGGAGGAATCAGTCTCAAAATTATCTAGCCGAGAACCACGAATACATTACAAACTTACGCTTCATTTAGGCTTCGCTTGGAGAAGACCTCTTTATGAAATTTACTATTATTTCGCAGAGGGCCTGTCAGGAAACCGGTAACAGAGGAACTTTGCTTTACGTGGTAATGTTGAACAAATCCGGCTGAGCAAGTGAGTCTAGGTGGTTTTCGCGCCGTAGTTGAGACGCACTGGAAATGCACTACTTATGGCTGTCAATAAGAGCAAATAAATGTGCCGTGTGTCTGCAGTCTTTGACAACCAACTGGACGTAAACACTTGTAACGTACTGCCTAATATTATACAAATATTTTTCATTTTCTGAAATCAACGAACTGTGCACTGTCTATAAAATCACACTACTGTGAGGCCAACCAAAATGATGAGAATATATAAAAGTTTTCAGGGTTGGTGGAAGAAGTATTCGTGTCATAAAGAAAAACGAAGTGAGTATAGTTAATTGACTTATCCTGCAGGACTTACCGATAACCTTGGGTCTTGTTAAGGTTCAACGGCTGACCTTGGAAAAACCAAGTTATTTTCGGTGGAGGACTGCCGGTTGCTTCACAAGTTAGTGTAATTGTATTGTTTACAAATACTACAGCTTTCTCGTTGAAATCTTCAATAGTAGGCTTTTCTGAAAAGTTGTTGGCATGTAAGTATCACATGGTGAGTTATTATATTGACAAATCAGCGTCTCGTTCGATGAAATGGTCATTAGCAATGCTACAGAAAACGACTTATGCATTTCCAGGCAATGAATAAGTCAGTAAATAAAACGTACCCAACGCAATCACCTCGTACACGATTTCCGTCGATCCACCCTTGTTCGTTCCAACGCAGGTGAAACTAGAAGTAACAATGGGATAGTGTGAACATCCACAGAACCAACACTCCCGCTGACCTTAAACGATGAATCTGGTATTGTGACCATTATCAGAAAAGTGTCAAACTGCAACCGAAATGCATGTGATAAATTAGGCCAATTCTGGTCTGGCGCTAGGGTGAATATAAACTATGATTTTCCGCATGGTGATGTTCTAATGTGCACAGCGCGCCCATGATTTGATATGCACCTACAGACTTGTCGTACTTGAGTACGACAAGTTTTTCCGCCACTGCCGGTGATGGTCGAAAACGACGTAACACTATCCTCACTTCTGATTTTCAGGCGATTGCATAGTATTCAAGTGAATTCAGCTGATCGTATTTCAACATTTACAGCAGTTTCGTGATACCAAAAAGGGCATAATCGCAGGATAGGTTGGATTCAATTATTTCCTGCCGTTTTGAAATCGGAAAATCTCGATCACAAACACTGACGCTTCTAATTCAGTCCCGCCCACCTAACCAAGCGAGAACAATCAAATGTCTTCTGGAAGATCAATCCGACCGTTGCTTTTATTTGTCATAATCAAACAGTTTATATAGGTCCACACATGATAGAGCTCATTGGCTGACTGCCCCAATTTCTCGGGCTCATTGCCTCTTCTTTGGTCACCATTTTGAAAGGCCACCCCGTTCGCATCTGAACATCATGAAATCAGATCACTTTCACTCCGTTCCCAATCTAGGGCATTTGGATGATTCCGTATTTGTCCTCGGGCTTGCGGTGTACCAAACACATGACCCGTGTTTCATTCACCCGGGTCCAAACAGGATTTTCGGCCATTCTTGTGTTCCGGAGATGAACCGGCCTCATTGCCGCTTGGCTTATCGCACCGAAACAGAGTGATCTTGTACTTATGGCACCAAATTGCAATCTTATCTTACACTCTTCTCCTGTATTTACCTTTTTCAGTACACTTGTGTTTTTAAGTACATCAAAGAAACTGAGAAACGGCATCCCCCAGGATCTCAGAATATGTCCCAAAAAGTCAGGGACTGAAAGGTTCTAAATCCCTTTCTCCAGTTCTATTTCTTGTCACTTACTGGATTGTGAAGTTTTGTCAACTCCAAACAAGTGCTGCTGATGATAAATTTGGACTGGACTATTGTTAAGATTCGTTGAGGCTATGACAATTCGACGTCACAAACAACAACTAGATTATGTCATCAATCTGACCGTGTCCTTGTAGGTTTGCCCGATCCGTAAACATTCCTTATCCTTCTCCCTTGCCCAGTTCGTGAACAGCTGATGACTTTTGACCTTCGTTGCGATTTCGTCTAGTCGAGTGAATTGGTTATCTAAACATTTATTACTGACTTCCAAGAGTTTTCACACAGTTGAGAGCATGGCGCGAAACAGCTGAAATCAGCTTGCTCTTTTATGATGCTTGTCCTCGCTCTCTTCAAATTTTTAAAGGGAACCGAGTTCCTGAAGCTCTTTGTATGTCGGTGCTTGTCTTTCTTAGGTCATCAGTAAGAAGTGTATTTGTTAATTCGGATGTTAGTGCACGTCTGGAAGTCAAAACATCCAGCATCATTTAAAAATGTGACTAATAATCTGTTCTTTTGTTTTCTGACTAACTTTGATTCCTTGTTTTGACTAGTTGGGTATTTGGGCATCACTACCTGTTCATCCTTCACCAATAAGATAGTGGAAATAGACAACAGCCTTTCGATTGTCACCAATGAGTCGAACATCTACATATCTCACTGAATTATTCCATACATATTTCTCTACTCAAGGCCGTTGACGACCAATGTGATATAGAACCCAAAGGTAGACGACGAACGACACTTGAAAGACAAACCAGTTGTAGTTCGATTCTCAACCAGACTTCCATGTAACCGTTTCCACAGGATCAATATAAAATAACATTTTATCTTAAAAATATGGCACGCACGAAAGGCACACATAAAAACGTCTAACTAAGGGACTTGCTAATCATGTGCCAACTCCTATCCGCCAACGTGTTCATGGTGTTTTAATTCCCCTTACCTAGGAGCGCACGAGACGAGCATCTCGGAGACCTTTCAGTTTTTAATTTGGTTACTGGTTAATTCAAAGTAGCCAAGTATACCTATAGATTTTGGACGACAAGAATAAGTATTCGTGCAGAGGGGGACCAGATACGGCAGAACATGTGGACCGCAGTGTCACAATTCGCTGTAGCTCGGTCATAAAAAGTACAGTTGTAAAGGTTTTTTCAAGGATCATGACAACCAGTTTCACGTGTACCGACATCGGCTGGGTCTAATGAACAGTCGCTATAATTCACAAAATACGGTTCTATCTGTAATAATTAATCTACCATGCGCATCTTCCTGGTAGCGCATCATTTGTGATCACAAGTGTAATTGACAGGGATTTCGGTGTAGAATAAGTTTGCTGATTGCTGTTGCCCGACTTACTTTCCTTGCAATGCAGAGTTCATATCTCTAATAATCAGATTGCTCTGTTCTGGGCTGTGTTGTACAATCTGAATCCCTAAGTTTGACACGGTTCCATCTTGCTTCCCGACACCACTGGTTGTGGTGGATCCAGTGGTGGTTATCAAAGGTTTGCCATTCCACTGCCAAGTTAGGCGGGGTTCTGGATATCCAGTCATGCCACATTCAATTTCCACAGTACTCCCGGGGCCGACCAGACGTCGAGTGATCTTATCTCTGGAAGTTACGGTTGGTGGGACTGAAAAACATTTGCGGGGGGAGGAAAGTAAAGCTCGCATTTGGTTCGAAATAATTATTTGAAATGAATATTGATACAGTATACAACCCTGACCTGTGGAGTGGAGTCGAATCAATGTCACTTTTTCATGATCTATCCATCCCGAATAGTGTCACTCAGTCTACCTAGAATCTGGTCGGATATTTCGTTCTTGGTGCTTGCACGTAACGCGAATATGCAAACGCAAAAAATTATCAAGCAGACCCACGCTATCCACCAAGGTTGTGAGTTCATCCGTCAGTGGTGAATGAAATAGTCTCTGTATTTTGCCCTAATTCATTAGAAAACGGGAAAGGTTTGCAATCCAGAGATACTGAGTAGGGACTTGGAGTATATAGGCAGTGTAGGAACCTTCCCGGCAGCAGATGAGTGATTCGTTCAAGTTCGTTTCATTTTCACTCTACCTGATTTTCTTCAATGCCAAAGTTCTGCACATTCATCCATTCAAACCTACCCTTTAGGATCAGGAAAATTCATCCGATTGTCCAGGTTTAGTGTACTGGTTCACCCGTTACAAGCGACGGAATTGTTTCATCTTTCAAAGCCATTGGTGAGGACGAAAAAAGATGCATTATCTAGCCCAGATATCCCAACAATGGCATGTATCTGCTCCACATTGTTAAATCTGTATTTGGGCTACGATCAATGCCCGGGGGATGTGACTGTTCTATCATAGTGTTAACTGAAACTTCAGTCATGGGTTTATGATAGGTTTATAACCACTATGTGGAAAAAAATGCAATACCGTTCAGAAAGCAGGTTATCCAAAGATCGTGACCAAAGACAAAAAACGAGATATGATTGTTAGGGAACTGTTGAAAATACTAAGCAACAAACTACCGTGATCTGACGAGGTCATTACCGAATTCAAATAGAAATTCTACATAGACTCGTGAAGAATTCGTTGTGGTTAACTCAGTAGGATTTGATCACAATGGTGTTGCCGTATTGAGTTGTCTGATTAAGGTTTTTGCTCTGGGTAGTTTTTTGTCAACTTCAGTTTCACCCTAGATCTGGATGGGATACAAACTTACCGAGAATGGTGACTTGGTAGAATCGGGAGTCAGAACCGGCTTCATTTTCCGCGCGGCATTCGAAAGAACCTGAGTCCTCTTCAAGTTTACCACGTACTTCCTGAAAGGTCGGAGAAGGGCAGAAGAATTTGAAATGAGTTATAATCAGATAGATGTTTAAGGTAAAACCCAAGAAGTGTCAACGAAAGAATAGCAAGACACTGTTTTGGCAAAAAAGATAGACTGAGGGGTTGACCGCAGGATAGTAGTACATTTTGATCAGTTAATGGAAGCAAATTTGAGGTGGTTTTCGTGGAAGTGTCTAAGTAGGCCTCAAGTCTACCGGCCAGCAGTTCTACGTAAAGGCTATTTATAATTCAGCAAATGCATCAGGCAAATAATTCTGTAATGAAGTACAACCAAGGGTGATTTAAATAGGCGCAACCTAAATCGGGCGATCTAAACCCTAGTTCTTGTAGAATCGAGAAAAATGTGGCTCGGAGTAAAGTCAAACAGTAGTCAGCTACCTGCAATAGCCGAATTGCATAAGGCCAGAACAAACATCTCGCTGACAACATTGATAAGACAAACCAATCATCTGTTGCTCGTCTTTCAAGGCGAAGAGAAGCTGGCCAGACAGAGGAGATGGAAAAACAAACAAAACTGTCCAGTCAGACAGGAGGGTAGTGAAAAGCGAAACATTCTTCTTTGGGTCTCGCTTTTTTATGGGCTTCTTAAAGCAAGAGTGTAGTGGAAGGGACATGTCCCATAGCCACTAGGGCCCCTTTACACGGAGGGGGGGACGGTCTCACTAGGTCAGGTGCGGTAGAAAGCTGGGTGACAGCGAGCTGTTGTGTGCAAATGTGTACTTCTTTCATTTTGTAAACTTAAACATATATAGACAGTTGGACAGTATATAGGTGATCGAACGAAAATTCGCGAAAGCACAGCACTGCTTAAAAACCCATCACTCAGCACCTACAGGGTTGTCGTTCTAAGGGTTTTCAGCTAACACAAGGCAGAGAGCGACTACAGCTGGCACCCCAAATGGAGCCTTGATCCAACAACACTCCTGTATCTAAATGGTATATGTATATATATATATATAACGAAATATGATGTTCCCAACAGAACTATGAACTGTTATGATATTTTGAGGGAATTTTTATCTCAAATAACTTTCCTGAGTTATCCAAAGATAAGAATCTTCTCTAGTTAGAAGGCAAACATTAAATCATGATGGGAGTGAACTGTGCCCATTTCCGCGCCCAGTTGCAATGCTTAGGTAAATTATTATCTAGTGTAACCTCAACAGAAAAGTCATTTAAGATCATGTATTCGAAGGGATATTGGTTATTTCATTCAGTATTTAATTTGTTCTCATTCGACAGGGAACATGCTTGAACGAATCAGAAGACGGAGCAGTTAGATTCGTTATTCAGTGTTTTGTATACTTATTATCCAATAGGTCACTTGGTTGTGCATGGGCTAGATATGTCATCTGGGACAAAAGCCGGGTGAAGCTCCGGACGTCACCATTCTCGAGTATCTTCATGAATTTCGTCTCTACGGTTTGGTCCGATCGGCTACAGAGTCCCGTTATGCTCGTCCAGGAGTGTGACGACCTTCTAATTGCAATCTATTTGAACGCCCGCATGGGACAAGCAGGCGAGTGTATCTATCATATTCTGAGGACAATTAATTTCCGTAAGTGATGCTAAAGTACGGACTACGTTTCTGGTTCTTAGTCGACTGGGCGTCTCCATTACCTAATTTTAGCACCCAAAGAGGAACCTGATGACGTGGTACACTATCGACCATAGGACAGAGCATCAGATCTTTGTGTTCTCCCTGAACTTGGTCGATTGAGGATTGTCAGGCCTACTACCGAAGTGCCAGTGCCACGGAGCATACAAGCGCTTGCTTCTTGTTTCAACATGACAAATCTTGTCAACACTAAACAGTCGAGTTTTCCAAGCCAATAATTCCAGACACCGTTCAGTCCCTGTCGAATATAACTACACCCAGATTAGCCGAGATCAGAGGAGATGGTGCCGTAGATGGGTCATGGACAAGATAGACATATCCATCACCGATACTCCTCTTAGACAGCTACAGAAAACCCAATAAAATAAGAATGACAGGATATCCGCGGAAAGCTCGTATTTGCTGGGCTCATTTACCACAATTGCCCCTCGAATGTACACTTTACAAAAATTCACCTATTGCGATTTTGGTACGAAACTGTAGATGGTCTGGAAACTGCAACATCTGTCAGAAACTTCGGAAATCTCGTCCAACGCCTACGCTTCTCTTCGGGAAAGGCACAACCTTCCGTTGTAGTGGGCACTTCACATCAAGATGTGAACATAAGCTCCAAAGAACACTTGTCCGACGCTCAATAGTCGTCCTATTCAGTCCATCTGAATAACGTCTCCAGGTGACAAAGAACAATATGAAATCGATCTTGATCCACAGACAAACCAGAAACCTTCTTCCCGTGTAGATAGTGGCAAGCAAGACATCGCATAGAGAGGTTGTCATACCAACCCAGGTTTTAAAATCCTTTATCCTAACTTTACTAAGTCCGTTAAATAGGCTATTTCGTCGTATCTGGTATTCGGATTTTTTCCCAAAGACTGGGAAAATTCTATTTTACTCCTTATACAAAAGGAGAAGAGAAAACTGTGCGTAAACTACAGGAGTATCAGCCCAATCGATATAGCGGATGAGGTTTTTACCATCATTCGTTTTGTTGCTTTTCAGGAAGCGTGAGGATTTTCTGCCCAGTGTGATTTTCGCCTAGGAAAAGTTTGGGTGAACTAAATCCTTAAGCTAAGTTGAATTATGGAAATTCCAGCAACCTACTACAAGTGCTTTACCGAATTCCATGCAGCATTTGACTTCGTCAGCAGACAGTCACTCTAGAGGATACTTCGAAGAGATAAAAAGTCGAAAATGTACGTCAGATTGTCAGAAGACCACCGGCGCTGGTCCGCGTCATAGGCAAAGAATCGCTACAGTTTCGATCAAACTCGAGTGTTCTAACTAAGGCTGCTGTCTGAGCCGAGCTATAGACTGGATAACGCATTGTTCATTAAACAAGTCTTGAGGAATATAACTTGGCCACGATTGTTGTTGTTACCTGGACTTCACCGGCGAAGTTGTTATTCGGGAGGAGGATCTCGTAACTGTGCAGACCGGAATTCTTGCGAAGCTATGGTCGTTCGTTTAGAGGTAAATGCTTCGAAAACAAAATTTTTCCGTACCCATCGCAAGTATTTGACATCGGTGATGAAGTTTGGAACAGTTGCATCACTTCACGTACCTGGGTTCTACTCTCCAACCAATGACTAAGTTCATCTTCATGTAGTCTGCGTCGAGAGGCTGGTCCTACAGTTTCGCAAAACAGTGTGGCCTCGCAATGAAGTAGGCCTCCACACGAAATTGTGTATCTACTTACATATGCATGCGAAACCTTGCCACTAACAGTAGACGATGCAAAAGGGTTAAAAACTTTCAGTCACTAGCATTCCTGCTATACGGCAAAAATTAAGTGGCGTGATCGCGTCTCTAACGTCTTCGTGTGACGACACAATATGAACATCAAACGACTTTCCTTGTTTCTCCAAGAAAGTCGAGCACAGTGTTTCAGTTATGTCCTCCGCTTACTCGAAAGGCTTCTAACGAAAAACGCTTCACTGTATTCACCTTTCTCAGACTGTAAGTGTCGCCTTGGCAGCCGATTGAAGTCATTGATCAGCGCTATTAAGGCAGACATGGATCGTCTTTAACCGCCACCAGCCGTTTTTCGGAGTTCGCGATTGGCGTAACAACGGGATTTTGTGGGGTGCAGTCATCTCCGCGGATTGCAACGAGCGGACAACTGAAATCTATAGCATCAATGAAGCCGACTTATCGTATCACAGAAGCTAACCGCACAAAAGTGTAAGCAACTAATTAAGGTCCGACGAAAAGTTGAATAGAGCGTGGTATTTTATGTGGAAGGAAATTTTACCTTAGTACATTGTACTTTATTCCAGCTTGTCCCGCTATCTGGAAAAGGCAAGCTGAATATAACCGTAACAGCTACCCATGAAATTACCTAAGGAACAGACAACTCGGAGAAATGCTTTTCTATCAACAAGTTGAAGAAGATCCGAGTATTTTGGCTGAGTTTCTGAACACTAAATCAAATTAATTGGGAATGCAATTACGCCAAGGGACATTGCAAGGTAAATGGATTCTGATTAGGTTTATCCATTACCCTGGTCAAAGGTCAAAACTTTTGCGGCGATATCACATTGGTTACGTCAGTCGATAGCATGAGCCAAAACTTCGCATGAGAAAGTCAATGAATAATGGAGGCCAAATCAGTCAGCAGAGAAATCGGTCAGTGAGCATGGCTCATGAAAGACCAATAAAGCAATTCGATTTTGATTAAAAAACAGACTTTTCTGTCTGCTCGACTAGAGATTTCGGATTACAGTTAGCGGAAACTGGAGATAGCGGGCACGAGATAGAATCGGTTGAAGATTTGTGATGTCTTCTTCGCTTTTTACGATACAAAACAAATACGCAGTAGAATAAATAATTTCCGTTGCCTTTTACATCTCAAATTTAGTAAGTAGTAATTTACTTATGGAGTACACTCTAACAAGGAGATGCACAGGTATTAATTTCCACAAAAACCTAGGTGTCTATCTGGAGACAATAGAACATTTATACCTCAGGGATAATTTCGCTAAATTATTTCAGATTAAAACAACCCTTACTAGTTCCAGGGGAGGATACCCATTCCAGTTACTGAGTGATTACTGTCCTGTTGACTGAACATTACAAGCCATCATATTTATGGGTTTACTGGAAATAGGATATTACCCCGAGTTATAGGTGATCAGTGGTCAATGATCAAGAAAGACCATTGATTACATTCCTTTTCACTGTCTATCCACATTGAAGCTGGACATGCGAATTGGACGCAGAGTTTTAAAAAGACACGAAAACCTTCAGATGAGAAATGTTTGATGGGCCATTTCTGATATGGGTGAACTGCACAGCACCGAGGTTCAATTGAAAATATCAGACAAACTAACCACAGTGTGTCCATTATCCAAGAAATTTATTCTTCCGGGAATAGGAAGCAACGGTTGACCATTCTTGAACCAGCGGACAGTTGCTTGTGGTTGACTGGCAGTTACCAAGCAAGTAAGTAGACCCACTTCCAGCTGTCCAAGTTCGAATTCAGATGGACCTTCTTTAGAAATTACTGGGGGAGCTGTGCAACAGACCGGAGGTGGGTGGGATACCAAAAATGTTTTAGAAATTCCTATTTTAAGGAACAAAATATGATATATGACAAGGCTGCTACGTGTAAACGGGTTTAGACAACTTACCAGTAATTGGGAACATATTAACTCTTTTTACACCGATTAGGAAATCTTTTGATTTAAATGGTTCCAGTTCACTTACTACCAACTGGTAATAAATATACATATATATGGTATTTGAACCCTTCATTATTGGATGAGGCCGGTGTTAAATGTGAAATTACAAGGAAACAGTGTCCTAGATGAGTATTTGTAACATTATTATGAGCTGTAATAAATCAACTTACTTTTGACTGAGACTCGAAACTCCTTGGTTTCAACTGAGTGCATGTTTATTGCCGAACATGTGAAACTTCCAGCTACTGCATCATTGACTGAATAAACGGTTAAAGTATACCCGTCTGGGGAGACGACCACGGCTGGGCCACTTGCTCCGTTTCCGTTGCCAATTCCACGTTCTGAAGCAGTCGGGCCGTGCGGCAGAAGACGTCGACCATCTTTGCGCCATTCTACAGTCGGTTTTGGATCACCTTCAACCTGGCATTCAAGAACTAGATTGTCGCCTTGAGTAACTTCAATTAGTTTGCCAGTTTCCGGATCCATGAATGACGGCTTAGCTGTTCAGTGTAGAGTTAACATTTTTATAAATTTGGGAAGTGATTAGGTTTTATACATTGGTCGACGATATGCTATAATTTCGTCTGGTGTACAAGGTGCACATGGCCACTTTGAAAGGCCTCAAGGCTTCAATCAATCGATTGATCGAACAATCAATCAATCAATCAATCAATCAATCAATCAATCAATCAATCAATCAATCAATCAATCAATCAATCAATCAATCAATCAGTCAATCAATCGATCGATCAATCAATCAATTAATCAATCAGCCAGTCAATGAATGAATGAATGAATCAACTAATAAATTAATCGACCGATTAATCAACCAACCAATCAATTAATCAATCGATCGATCGATCAACCAATCATTCAGTCAGTCAGTACGTTCAACAACCAACAAGTCAATGATACAGCCAATCAGTCACTTAACCGCATAGTCGATCAGTCAGCTAATCAACCCGACAATAGTTTAACCTCGTACTGAATCTGTGACTAAAATTAAGGTTGACTGGAGCAAGCTTTTAACCTGTCGGCTTCCATCTAATACTGTAGAGTAGAGTGAACAAGTAGCTTTCAAATTCGAAACAAGAAAACAACCTTGGAAAAACTAGTTCATCAGCGTTCTGGTTTATTCAAATAGTTAAAATAAGTGGGTAACTTACACTGAACATCAAGTTCGATATCAAACTTCGCTTTTCCAACCACATTCCGAGCAATGCAAGTGTAAATACCTTCGTCTTTTGCCTGAAGTCATAAAAAGGAGAGAAAAAATGGAGAAATTGGGTCTTCATACTAACTGACCATGACAGTGAAATAAATATCCTACTACGCATAACTGGGATCTTAAATAAGCAAGATGACTGAAAACTTAACCACGCATTCGAATGGCTCTTCTAACTAATTCATTAAACGATATTTTCCCATGAATTGTAACTGCGCGTTATCCGATACCAACAGTGTTGAGTCTTGTAATATATTAAAACCTTACTAGCATTGTTCTTATTGCTTCCATCAAGGGGGCACATCTTAGCTAAATCGAACAAACATGTGACTTACTTTGATATCACGAATAATCAGGTCGTATTTGTCCAGCCCATATTTAGAAGAAATAGCAAAATCGATCGGCTGATTGTCTTTCAACCACATCACTGTGGCTGGTGGTTTTGCGTCCAGTACGTTACAATTCAGGCGTTTCTCTTGTAGACCCTTCAGGGCAACTTGTCTCGGCTGGGTGAAAGAAATTGATGGCGCCTCTGAAAATGGAATGTCACTTTGGACAGGAAGTGTGTTCTTTCGGGGAACAGAGCACTTACAGTTACACAAAATGTGCTAAACCACCTAAGGCTTGTTCGAATAAGTCGAATCGGTTCCTTACAAAATTGAAAAGAATAGCTTTTACGTCAATAATTCCGGAAGTTGTTCATGATCGGAGCTGAGATTTGTGGCGCTCAGGAGACCATGATCACTGTGCATGGTGGCCTAGATGCCGAGCTCATAATTAATGCTTTTAGTTTGTGAAAGAAAATTAAAAATAAAACTGGTAGAATCGAAGATGATCCGATAACCGTGAGATTGGATTTCTTCAAACATTTTCGTTCTGCTTGCAATAAGATTCCGATGTTCATTCCCTGATTAGGTTTCTTCTACAATTTGCTAATTTGCACTGATTGGCAGAAAGTATGTTTCCACATGGATTGGTTTATGGCAACATCTACAATTGCTTTGTAGCCGCCAGTAGTCGTTTTGTAACAATTAGCGTCTGCTTGGTAGCCAAAGCGGAGGACAAAGCTACCGCAGTCTAGGACATTTTAAACGTACAACCAAAACCGGTAAACTATTCAAGTCCAAATCAAGTTCAAATTTCTATCCCGGCCAAAAAGCTCGTTTGAAACACTGTATGGGTTTCACGAGCATTCGCTGGCTTCACGGCCATAAGAGAAAAACCACACATGATATTGTATAATATATAATATCGATGATTAACTAACTACGAATGTACAAGTTTAAATTTTAAACCGTCAGTAGTCAAGTGGATAAGATCGTGGCGTTTGGATGTAAAAGCCACCGATTTGAATCTTCCTATCACCGATCAACTTCCCCACCTGGCAGCCTTCTGTTGGCCGTGGTCCTCTTCCCGAAAATGGTGTACACTGCAATTTCATTAATAAAGGAAGCAAAGAAGACCAAGGTAAATATCAGTGGAGAGACTTTGCCCTAAATACAGTCCGTGAAGTTGGGAAGCATTGGATTTGTCATTGAATTATTTCAAATGGATTGAGTTCGAATCCTATTGACAGCAGGAGACCGTTCTTATTATTGTGGACTTGTTCTTTATGACATGGATGCGATTAATTTTCCATGAAATCCCGTAGGGTTTGTCGCATGTTTGTAATTTGGTAAACCCAAACTAGAGTCACCTTACTTCACCCAATAGCTGATGATTGATCGTGGACTTCTTAGCGAGGCCCAGTGATACTGATACCCGGAGGCACATGCAGGACTGATGATAAACAGTTGACCACGTGACCGACCGAAATGACTAGATGGAAACCTATCACAAATTGCCCAGATCTGACGAGTCAATCTAAATTGGGTCCTTTCCAGTGAGCTTACACTGAACGACTAAGATCGAGTACCTCCGAACTCAGTTAATTTGTTAGT
This sequence comes from Fasciolopsis buskii, assembly GCA_008360955.1. Classification (NCBI taxonomy): domain Eukaryota; kingdom Metazoa; phylum Platyhelminthes; class Trematoda; order Plagiorchiida; family Fasciolidae; genus Fasciolopsis; species Fasciolopsis buskii. The sequence goes on from LUCM01009448.1 coordinate 256,291, forward strand.
TATAGGTGTTTATATTCTATTTTGTTTAGAAAACTTACGTAAAACGATGCCTTCCTCACAGTCACTGGCCAAATAAGTCGCGTAAGTTGTCCTTGTTTATTTAGAATCACCCGGCTGGGTAACCAGGTCGAAAAGTCAAACGAAATATAAAATCACCCCTTTTGGGTCTGAGGATAAGTAAGACTAATATAAACCCCGGTTACAAACCACCATCGATGACTAACAAGCAATCATCGATGAAGTCTGCATAACGGAAGTATGCTTAGATTGGAATTTTTGTAACGTCTGGTCCATTCGTCGAACGGTAATACCAAATGAAACCAAGGGGGCACTTTGCTATATCTTGTCAGCGGCGAATAGCGGCCGTGCTCGAAAATGAATGCCAACCCTCGACTGTCAGGCCAATTTAACAGAATGTAACCCTATGCTACAACATATTCGTTATTAGCTTTCATATCCAGAGAATAATGGGGCACAGCGATCGATTCCCACAATAGACGACTTCTCTCTGGTCAGCCTAATTAGGTTAAAGGCTTTTAACGCGACTTATAGAGCTTGATTATTTGATCAATGTGAATATAAGGGGAAATGCTGCACGGGGTTATTTCTCATGGGTTGTCAAAACCCCGCTGCTTTATTCTTCGACGCACATGCTTGCATAAACCTGCTTTACCCGCTCAGTTCATGGTTAGGCGTTTTTTGGTGAATTCAGCGAGGGATAACTAGTTACGTCCACAGCTTAATCTTCCCCTATCTGGGTCGATAAAGGCAATTCGTTCTACGGGGAAAAGTGGAAATTAATCAAAATTCGATAAATTGATTTCTAAAAAGCTAAAGACATTCGAGTTAATGCTTCTGGCCCAAACAAATCAGACCATTTTCAGAAAACAATTCCTTTTAATTTGTGTCCAACTGACTGTTTCCCTCCGAAAATCCATCGCTACGTTGCTGCTGCATTCAAAACCAAACATGAAATCTAGCTACCTTTATTTTATTCCAGAAAAAAACAGCGCACTGGCACCTCTGATTTTCAGTTTGGTATGAAGGTTTACTTGTTATTGTTAGATCACTAAGTCTTTGTCTGATTGTCCGTTCCAATCCACCTACATGCATGCCAACTGTACCAATAGTCTTATCGTGACGATCAGTAGATCAGAGCAAATCCACGTTGAAATCAGAAGTATGCAGCTACTTATTGCTAATTTTGCCAGTAGGCACATTACAGTAATTGGTAACGTTCTATTCGCATTCGAGAAATGGTCCAGCCAAAAATAACTGCAATCGTTGGCAAATCTATTTGCCTATCCATCCATCTATCTATCTATCTATCTATCTATCTATCTATCTAT
>LUCM01009449.1:3920-31459 GCA_008360955.1 Fasciolopsis buskii
CACTAATCTAGAAGCCTCTGACTTTAGACAAAAGTCAGTTAATCTCGGCAAGTGAAATCGCTAAATTTTGGTTTGGGTTTGCATTGTTGACAAACAACAAGAAGGAAAGTGGCCCTAAGAGTGACCCTTGCAGGGATACAATGAAGAATTAAAGACTGGCAGAGCACCCACCTCCTATAGTGCAGCGGGTTGTTCACCAGGCAAGATGCTCCCTCGGCCACGGATAAACTTGTCCGCGGGCACCAAACGATTCTGGTGTGATGTGCATTAGGCGATTGTTTATTGAATCAAACAATTTGCTGCGTTCGAGATGACAAATCTACATGCACATCCCCATCCAATGTTCCGGTGGTGGCACACACAAAAACTAATAAATTTGCGTATTTTTACCCGATCTTCAAGGAGTCGTGTATATTTGAGCAGAATATGAATGGCTTTGTTGGACTTCGGATGATCTGAGTCCAGATTAACTTGTAAAGAATTCTGTTAAGGATTACTGAACCGAAATTCTTCGGTAAATTTTTCGGTCCACCAGCATATGCATCCATTTCTGCTACATCATCTGCACCCTTTGGCTTTTCGCTCTAATGAATAACGGCCTGGAGATAGCTGCAATTAAAACAGGCTGTTATCTTCTTCTTCAATAGCCAACTGATGTCTGGCCGCAGTGGCTTTTGTTGAGCTCTCAGCTATCTATTTTCTTTATCTTTACCGACAAGCTTCCTTGGATCTGCGGTAAGTTTCTTAGTATCCCAAGCGCGCGTGGTTGTCCCATTCAGCTCGCTAGACTCCCATAAAATTGTCGACCACTGAGTTCAACCTGCTTTGAGCGCTGATTATATCCTGGCATCCAGTCTTCAAAACGTATTCTCCTGGCACGATAATCCGGCCTGTATGTTGCCTTCTGTCTTTAAATTCGCATCAGCTTTACTGCGCTACTCAAATAAGTTTTGCTCAGCATACAGTTTTCCCGCTTCCAGCGGGTACCGTGCGTTGGCAAACGTTGACTTTTTCCTTTAATGGCCTCTGATGGAGCTACCCTCGGGCAAGACACCAAAACGTTTGATCTATGAACTTCAAACGACAAATTCATTCTGTGGGTTCAGCGGGATATTCTCAGTTATTGGTCCCTGTTCACCCACATTGACTCACCTTCCTTCTCCTAGGCCTACCACATTGCCCCGGCTTGTTGAAGTTTATTATATGACTGTTGTGTTCTTGATCAAACTTCCACTAACGTTTAATCATTCACCTAACAGAGACGTGCAATTCAGTTCCACGTCAATATTTGCCTGTTTTAGGAATTCAAGGTGCACGTTTGATGGCACGCAGTCATGTCCGTAACTGGTACATTCAATACGCTGATGCGTTGTATGTGGGTGCGGTCGCTTGAGGAATGTTTATTTATCCCTAATAAAAGCCGCGCTTCTCACGGATACAGTCTGCTTAGGGCTGCCTGAAATGCCTCGCAACCAGGGTACTGCTGGATGGGCTAGCCACTCTAGTTGGGGCTCTTCACTGCCCCAGATAGAACCTGCAACCTTGCACTTGAAGTCTGTTAAACCGTTTAGAGAGAATTAACGGCCTAACCCTAAATGCTTGGGCTGATGATTACATATTTCTACTTGGGGTTCAACATGGCAGGTCTTTTTCCAAACAAAACAACCGCGGCACGCAACTACTACCTTAGAATTCTTGGATAGATCATCTTCTGTCTTGGGTTCCCAATCAGATCAGGCTAGCGTTGATTTGGCGTTCTGAGGAGCTATCACAAACATGTGAATTTTCTTTTGGGCTAACCAAACCCCGAGCGGATTATTAATTCTACCCGGATCAGAAGTCCTGCATTTTATTTGTTGCATGAATTTGGCATCCACATAACACGGAGTGTGGGTACATCTAATTGAGACACGGAGGTAGCTGGATGAGGATGCACGAATGACTCTTTGGATAATCCGCAAGTCCCTAAGGTACTACGTTCTGTTCGCGGCTGCAAAGTTCATAGGTTCTGTTGGCAAAGTTCCAGTCTAATGCTTGATTTCCTTTGAGAGAGGAGAGATTTCCATAAAAGAAATCGAAGTACATGCCACAAAACACTTAAAGAAAGAGCAATGAGCAAGTTTTTGGCTGCTCATTGAGAGCCTCAGACAGCTAAATTCTTAGAGCAGCTAAATGACATACCGTCCGTTAGCTCTGCATGGACCGCTGAAAGTGTTAACATAAACTAACGTTATAATAACAAGCAAGGCTGAAGTAAGATACTACAAAATGCGCATTGTGTGTAGATCGGCCCAAAGGGAAGCTTTTATCATTTGAAGGGGGTCCCACACTGCATTTCACCTTCGTTGGGCAATTGCTAATGAACGTGATCGAAGGAAATATACCAACATTCAGTGGCCGTCCCATTTGTTGCATTATTTAAAGGCAAGCACTAGGGAGGCGATAACAAGCCTTTTAATGCTCCCACCGGAAATATTGTATTACATATCCTGCTGGATATTCTAAATGTTTGCGTAAATCCGCTTAGCCGCTGTTATATGTTCTGCTCCAGGGCGTCAGCGAGGGTCGTCTAGGTGCGGATAAACCTTGGTTTTGCAGGGCCTTTGGAAGGCTACAAGACCGTCTTATAGCAGATGAATTACACAGCTGATCAATTTGCTTTCTGCTCTGGAGCACACTCTGAGACAATTCTCTTACCTCTTGCAAACAAAGTGGGATGTAACCCTGCATAGAATAATCCGGAACGATAGGAACCCCAGGCTTGGACAGCTGGCTAAATTCGTGGCTGGAAGAGTTAGAAGATGCTTTGGGCATTCAGCGGAAAGGAGCAAGTAGAAATACAAATCTGATGTAATTTCACCAAAAGTAAACATCCATCACTCCGATTCGAGCCGCATTGTAAACAGCATAACGCAAAGCACCGAGGAGCGAACGCTGCGGTTTCCATTCTTCGGGGTGAAACGTCACGGAGCAGCACTTTTTTAGTTCTCGAAGTGGAAAAGCCAGCGTGGTGAAATGGATCGGGAGACAAGATCTCCGCACTGTACACCAAAAAATAATTACCGGGGAGGGTCCAAATAGCTAAACTGGACGCAAAGTTTTTAGCTGGATTATATTTCAACGATAGATACTATTCAAAGCTATATGGAGACTGCGCCGGGGAGCTACGATCACCTGCAGGTTTCAGTATATGTCTACTAAAAGGTGGCGCGTCTGCGTACCATTGGTTATATCCTTGATATGTTTGGATCGGCTGGTCGAGAGATGATAAACTATGCTCTGTTAGGTAACGGTTCCTACGCGACCCCACCAGAAGAAAAGCACCAGTTCGATTTTGTCTATGCTGGCGAAGAATGTCTGTATCAATAGGAACGACCAGTAAGAATGCGGGAGCAATTTTCGTGAACGGCGCTTTTCGTTTATTCCCAGTGGCAGAGATGGAGTCAGTGGACTTTTAAAGTGTCGCTGCTTTCGGAGAGCCGGTGACGGTAAGGACAATGAGAATGATGCCCAAAAGAATAAAGGGTTCACCTCACTCGAATCAAATGAACCAAAGGGAAGATGCTAGATTTGATGAAGGACAAAATCTCTGACGATTTTGAAACAACGCTCCGGTTGCAGAAAGAATCCGCACTTTGTGTCCAACTTGGGTGGCTGGGCAGTATTTTGCCTATCTATCTACACGATCTTTGAAGCCATGATCGCAGGGTTAAATGAACTTGTTCTTTTGGACTTCTTGCTTATTCAAAGAACAACCGTCCATCTCCGTTGGGTTTGCTCATTGTTCGTCGAAATTACGCCAGCAGGCCCTTGTCAAATGTGCTCAACCTCATGCCATCTCCAAACCCTTTTTCCCTTGTAATTATCAAAAACGTAGGTTTCCAGTTTTTCAGTCTGAATGCGCCCAGCAACAGTGACGCACAAGTGCTAACAACGGTTATTGGCAAACAAACTCAATAAGAAAACCGCTTTGAAACGAGAAATCTTACAAGGTGGTGAGACCGATGTGTTTGTTTGGTCCAGTGAGCCACTATTATTCTGCTGAAGACCTGTGTGCCGCCTTCTGACGAGTGAATTTTAGTTTCGTTCTCCGTCACCGATAGGTTTTTCCTTGTTGATTTTCGTAGGTGGCATTTTCGTTTTTGGGCTGTTTAGCAAACAAATATACTGTACACTGATAATAATTGGAAAAAATTCGCCTGACACAAGGGCAGAGCCACAAGTGTACACGTACCACGTTTCACGCTGCTTGACTCAGAATGCTGGTATTCTTTATGTGAACTGGACCCGCAGAACTGCAGGATAACCGGCGATTTCAGTCATTTCAGGTAAATCTCCTATCAAATATAACCTTTCAGGTTAGAATCCTTAATGCTGCAATAGGCTGAAACCTTGAAAACTCATTCCTGCGGGGTAGCCATGAGCACTTGGCTAAAGTTAGTGCTCTATGACCTGTATTTCCGTCAAGATAATTCTGTAATGTTTAGGACTTTAGATTCCCTATATGTCCGGCATCATTTGACCAAGGTTCACTCTTAATCCATACAATATTAACCACCGAGTCTTCCATGACGATGTAGGCATGAAAGCGTAGATCTTTCAATATATCGCAGTCCACTAATTTGTGCTATAATGCTGAATCTTCACTACTTTCCCATGTCATTGTTCTTTGAGGGACCCATTGCTGTGGGTCTCTCCACAGTTACGACCTTTATGCAAGTTCACCTATCTTCACATGCTGACTGGATAGTAGTTTCCTTAGACTGATCATGAAATCCTAAATTTCTCATTATGGAGACTTTTACGATCCTTTACGCTTCTGGATTCATTGGCCCGATTCTGACAACTTCTGTTTATTTCCTTGTGCCGCCATGGCCTGAAAAGCTGCGGTTCCTGTTAGAAACGTTTATTTTTTGACTGCCTCCCCAATTCTCGAACATGTGTGCCCATTCGGTTAGTCTGTCGGACATGATCGCTTGTCATCCGTAGTATGACCTATCGTTGTCATACCTTCAGCCCCAGTTGCCCATACAAAGCCTTTTCATTTGTTGCCATTTGGAAAATCGTCTATTTACGCATGCGCCTTGTGGATAACTAGTCTTTTTGAATGCATAGGTGTAGTCTCACTACTCACTCTGTGTAAGAAGAAAATCCATAACACGGAATTCGGTGCTGGGATGGAGTTTCGGAAGCAAAATTCTTAAGAGCTCCTTTGGGAAATATCGCGTTTGAGGCCCACTATTCTGGAAGTGCTTGCTTTTAAAAGTATTTGGGCCTTAACATGTTCGACAACATCTAACTTATTTGCTTAGTGAAACCCGCAGGTACTAGCCGGAGAATATAATGAACAAGTTTCTATCATCCAGAGTCCCGTCGTCGCCAGCGCAGAAAAGATTCAATAAATAACCTGAGAAGAATTCACTCGTCCAAACTCTTATCGACCTGCCACATTTCATGGATACCATGAAGCACCACCTCGTCCCGCTACATCAAGCCCAGCCACCACCTCCATCGGTACCAACCAACGTGCTATGGGACGAAAGTAACTTCCAGCCAGGCAGCCTTGTTTGCTATGGGTGAGACCCACTGGCATTCCCCGCCTACCGGCATCTTCATTACTCCCAACCAAGCCCCCTGCCTCACATCACTATCCCGCTTATACCAACGTTTTTTCTCCTCGACCTACCTCCGTTGCATGCACCCACTTTACCTACCCCAAATGAAATCTTACGCCCATGATGATATTTACTCCAATTATACACATGCAGATGGTAATACTACTGAGCCATTTTCATTGTTACTGTTGAACACTCGCTCGATGCTGAATAAGGCGCACGCGCTGCGCCTGTTGGTGCATACACGCAGATATGATTTCTTCTTTTTACTGAGACACGGCTAACCGAAAGTATCCCCGGCAGAGACACTACTTTAATTGGTTACAACGATTTTAGGAAAGATAGGATAAATAAGCGCGGGGAAGGCTGTCGCATAGACATAAGAGACACCCTTTCGGCCTCATGGCACAATCGCACCACTTTTGATGAACTGAAAGATTTTATCTGGCTAAATGTGGCTATCGGACATCAAAACTTACTGCTTGGTTGCATCCACCGCCCCCCTAGTACGCACCAGTATCAGCTCTCACCCCTGGTTGATGCGCCCAACGCGGCCGATAACCTTCCAGGTGCTAAGCTTGTAGCGGACGACTTCAACACCCCAGAGATTTGTTGGTCTACTTTCTCCTTCTCAAAATACCTTTCTAATAACTCCCTGCCTAGTGGGCACATCATGTCTGTCATTTTCAGGGGCAAGTGCGCAAATGACCCTCTGCTGATATCAGAGATGTTCAGAGATTATTTCGTTGTCTCTATGACAACTGACGACAACATCGTTATACCGGACATTCCCTTAGTCTCCTCTACGTTCCCTCCAAGAGTCTCTTTCCATCCAAGTGATATTACACCACTGCTGTCAAAAATGAAACCGCCTTTCCACGTCGGACTGGGCAACCTTCCCACAGCACTCTTCAAATTTGGGGGTGCAGACATCCCTATACTTTCATCCAATCTGTTTAATCTTTCCTTAAATTGTGCCACTTTCCCCCAGCAGTGGAAAACCTCTGTCATTGTCCCAATTTACAAAAACGATTTAAAGCAAACCCATCTAATTGCAGATCCATCAATTACACCTCAGCCTTCTCTCCTATTACGGAACGAATAATAAAAATTGAGTTGTCAACTTACTTACTAATTCGTGACCTCATCAACGCCAGCCAACATAGCTTCCTTCAAAATAAATCATCTTCTACGTACATGACTGATTTCTTAAACATAGTGATAAAGACTGCCAACGAAGGAAAGTCGGTGATTTGATTTTATTAGATGTGACGAAGGCTTTTGGTCGCGTATCCTGTCGCAAGCTTCTCAGGAAGGTCAAGCTGTGGTATAAAACCCGCCTTCTGGCTTGGTTCTTCTCTTATCTGGACTCTAGAATGCAGATAGTGAATGTAAATGGAACCCTATCCAGGCCCCGTCCTATTACCAGTATGTTTATCCAAGGACATGTTTTGCATAATTAGACATGGTATTCACTTTCTGTTTGCAGACGATATAACAAATGTACCCATGTTTTCCCCTCGTGACCGCAACACCCTCATAAACAATGTAAAAACTGATCTTTCATCGCTTATTCATAGTGCACAGTTCGGTCCATGAAATGTTTGGCCCAAAAAAAGCAGCAAACTCGCAAACAAATAACATTCCCACAGGAATCTTTGGGATTAACCAATAAGTCATTACTTCCCCTCGCACTGTCAGAGACCTGGATTTGCATTATTCTAGCACACCAAACTTCTCAGAACACACCCTGATACAAGTTGCAAAAGCTAGGAGACTAATTGGGTTGGTGCACAGAACTTTTATAACCCAGGAAGCAAGATGTTAACATATGAAACGCACGTAAGACCTATCTTGGACTACTGCTCCATCTTGTGTTCCAACACGCGGCAGATTGACAGACTCGAGATTGAAAATGTTCAACGAACATTCACATGACGACTTCTGGGCTACTCTTCATCGCTAAACTACATAAAACGTTACATAAAACTACACCTCGATTCCTTATGGCCGTGTTGGGTCCACATCAACCTCTTGTTTTTCATAAAATTATTGATAAACACGTGTACTTCTCTGCAACCCAAGTAATGAGTAACTTTTCCTGTGGCTTGCGTCGAGCTAAGTTCTTGGTGTCAGTTCCCATGTGGAGGGTTGCGTTTAGGAAAAACTTCTACATAAGCAAATATTCCTTCCTATGGAATACTTTACCTCAGCATATAAGAAAGATTTCTTCTACCTCCGTTACCTATAAAAACGAAATTAGGATCGCAATAACGGTACAAAATTTGTTAAACTTGCACGATCCATACACTTCAATAGAAAGAGCCTATGGTTCGGGCCTAGGGTATCGAGTGAACGCAACGCTCGGAGTCTTATCTCAATCCACTCAACAAGGTCTGGCTACTTTTATGCTCAGTGGTTTCCACAAGTACAAACACTCTAGGTATAGGCAGAAAAACTCCGTCAATGAAACAAGCCAGCGCAATTTTTCACCTAACTTCTTATCTCGTTTAGTGCGTATGTAGCAAGCTATATAAAAAGACACACTCATATCACATTCTCACTTACTCCCAAACTAATATTTGATGTCCTAATCTAAACCCATTCTTATGGATGAATTTGACAATTAGACCATTCTAAGCAAGAACTTCGGCACCATCTGATGTCTTGCTCTGCTTGACGTTCATCACTTCTCGTTCTTAGATTTGCACTCACCATAACCCCCAGCTGGAATACCTCCAGACTGCCATTTTTCCCTTTTTCCGTTTCGGTTGTGAACGTTTGCAGTTGTGTCTTGCCAAGGGTCTGCCATCCAGCTTCTGGTCCCATTCTCGCAGGCCTCAAAACATTATGAAAGCAAGCTGACCCGAGGCTTAGATCAACTATCCCAGGACGGAAAAATACGACCTGTTCCACGGACGCGATGAAGCGGACATTTCTTCTAATCTGCATGAATCACCAAAGTAGACTGATGACTCTGTTTCAAATCTGTCCAGACATCGAAGCCACATAGTGTGATCCACAAAGCCTGTGAATCTTTGAGCGGACAAGCCCTCGCAAATGCACAGATTTACTGCTGGAGCTGCCCGCCCGCGACTAACATGCCCTTCACGTTGACACCCAATCCCCACGAAGGCACCCACACTTAAGTTCCTGTTACAGATGCCGCTGTCATCGTCTACCACGAACATCCCCAATTTTCCCCTACATCCGCGGCTATCACCGTAATAGCAATCGCTATCAGCTTAGCTTCCAAAAGCAAACAAAAGAGTAATTAAATCCTTTTTTGTTTCACACTGGCTTACCAGCGTCAGATATCATTCAACACATCATACCAATCCTCACTCCTCAATGCCGACGACATCTCCATTCTTCATGTCTTCGAACAATGGTTAGCCAAAACTCTTCGCCGGTATTCTTCGTCCCTCTGCATTTTCAAAAGGCTTTTGACCATTTTCTTTGCTCCAGAACCCATGGCAAAATTACCGACGTACTTTTTCATAACCTTTGTGATACAGAGTACCTATCGACCATCAGTACTCTTCTTGTCAGCTGTTTTGGTCCGTTGACAAGTTTACCCCACACTCAAGGTCTTTTCAGACATTCTTCATGACAGTTTAACATTCATGTCCATTTTATAGACCCGTTAAATCAGAATATTGCTAACACCTTCACACCCGACACAGTCTTACAGTTGATCTGTGCACCTGCAATACGCATCATTGGTGCTCATAAACACCGTGTTTCTCTTAGTATGCCATTTTCGTCATTTCCCCTTATTTTTACCCAAATGTTTACCTGTTTGATGTGACTTGCAATACCCCTGTAACATTTAATCACGCCTCCAAGCATGCCTCTCGAAGTATTCGAGAAATATACCGATATATATAACATTAACAGAAATCGGCCGCGAGGTCCATGCACCACCAGTCGAGGCAAGAGCAGCAATACCTCACGGAAGCAAACATTTTTTGCTGACAGCGGAAGGTGAATATCGCAAACATTTTGGATGGCTGCCATAAAATTTGACCCGCAGTACATATTTATCGGCAAGAAGGAGGGAACCCAGGCTCCAGGGATGACTACCAGTTGTCACAATCTAAGTGTCGAGGATCTAACAATATGTCAACTACTACTTTTGAACACCAGTGCCGAGGCTAGTGTAATTTAGCGCCCACCGGGTGACCCAGTCGCTATGCTGCAGAGTTCCGACGAATCACAAAATACACAGCATCCCTACATCTTAACACTCTTCCGTTACCCTCAGTGACTGATTACCCGTGTATTTTGTTGGTTATTTATCGTCATCGACGCCCGATAACCTATACTAAGCATGGGATACCCCGGGCAATTGACTTTCCAGCAAATGCTTGAATCAAAATATAGCCATTCGTATATATGTGCCAGTGCCTGGCTTATATGTGGCTGAGTAAAATCGTACCTCTGTGTGCAGACCGCCCGCAATTCGACATAACGGTCCGCCGCTCGCAGTTATTACAAGGGTGAACCAAAGTGCAAAGACCAGTGGATCTTCATATTTTAGTCGCTTTTAGCGTTTAGCGCCTGACAGATTGTGGTTAGACAAAGCAAAGTTTGACGATACGCTGAAAGTGGCCATCAAAAACGTCCCCAAACAGTCCCCGGGCACTTGATTATATGGTTCTTGAGTACATTGGCTGCTGGTGACAGCGCGGAGACTAAAAGAAACTTACCAAACTCACCATACTTAATAAGCAAACGGTGCCCCACATACAAGAAATGTTTCAAGGCCCATGTAGAAATGTACACAAAATCCATGGAGTTCACACCTAGATATGGACAATATTTTAGCTCCCGCCACTCAGAGCAGCAACGCAGCTCAACTGCAAGCTCTTCTGGATTGCCTTAGTAAGAATGGAAGCGCGATTATTGCTTTAAATGTAAGCTGGGAAAGCCCTGTGTAACTTTTCATGGTTTAATTTCTCGGCTTCAAATGTAACCCAGCTTTGGATACGTTAACTGCTATTTAAAAATATGCACAGATCAGTGTTTACCAAAAATGCAACAATCTTTCGGCCTTGTGGGCTTCTCTCAAAGACTAAGATTTGCAGAAATATTTGTTCCCTATCAGCCCCCCTCCGACGACTATAACGTAATCCAGCATTTCTTGAGGCCTCATAACAGGTCCCTTCAAGGACGCCACAAATCCGGACAGCTCAACACGCATATCGTTGATAACCGGTGTCCCAGACAAAACAGTCGTGGGCCACCTCAACAATTCACCGTTGACTCTTGGAAGACCTTGGTATTTTTTTTCCAAACGGTTTCCGGCGGCAGATTTTACGCACCTTATGTTTGGTAACCAGTTGCTAGTTGTATGCCATCCTGGCCAGCGATTTAGGCAAGTGCTAGAACCTCGCTCAGTGAATGTATTCACAGATCACAATCCGCCCTTGAACGTTGCATTTACCACCCAGCAGGTAGCAGCCAAGATAATTTTGCCACCTGTACTTCGTTTTACTGTTCTTTATGGATGCAAGACACGCCTCTTGGTAGAACCACCCGTTGCGCCGCCGACCTCCCCGATGTAAAACAGCTTCGTTTGTATTCACCAACTGGCGCCGATGTAGGCCGGCCCTGGCTTCAACCACCTTCGGCTACGCAGCTTATTAGGCCTAACCGCTGTACCCATTACTTCGTCGCAGAAAACAATTATTTCCGACATACCTTAAGAACGCCCAAGGCAGTCGGTGCCCATGACCTAAAGATACCTCACAGTTACTGCGTAGCGGAGCTGGAAAACCCAGATCTGGCTCCGTCAGTTAACTCAGTGACAGAGAACTCTGTTTGGTTTAACCTTTAGTGCAAAGCGCGATAGTGGTCCTTGCCCATCTCCAATGCCAAATGACAAGTGTTCGTCGGCATATCAAAACGTCAATGGTTATACTCCCCGAAGTACAAGATGCAATTTTATCATACACTGTTGTAAATCCAAGGTCCCCACCACGTGGCCAGGCAGACCTTGTCACTGGTTGGCCACAGGAAACTCCAGACTTTTGCTTCTCATCAAAGAGGGCTTCAAAGCCCTACTCAGACACTTGGGCTAGTAAATTTTGTCGCACTGCCAAAGTAACCAATAACCATGGCCTAGCCACATCGTGACAGAAGTCTGCCACTTGAAAACCATTGGCTTAGTGGAAATATTTCACGGAAATTTAAAAGCCGTTCTTAAAGCAAAAACCATACGGCTCTTTAGTGAAATGTTACCGTTAGATCCATTAGTCCTTCGCAGTTCTTTTAATTACGAAATTAGAACGATACTGAACAATATTTTTGGTTGTACGCTTCGCATCCACGAAGGGATGTTGAATCTGCCGAAGCAATGGCACTTGAAATATGGTGACCATGCAAAGCGCCTCGCAAAGCACATACCGATGATTCGTTCCACTCACCCTCGAAGTCAGCAACCCTTGATGTACGCCACAAATGCGTTCGTTTCCCCAGGCAGCGTTACCGTCTCTGTTAGTAGTGTTCGATCTCTGTTGTAGCTGCACCATGCCGGTCATTGTTTGACATAATGTGGCCATAAATGTTTGTTTTGGGTGACGCCGGTAGGCAACATACTGGGTTCATCTGCAGTAGTGAAGTTTTGAATCGAATTAAGGATGTCCTGCGCTCCTTTATATGTATCCTTCCGGTCGAGCCCATAGAGTGCCAGCGCCATTCGTGGAGTACCCGGATGGAAATGTGGACAAAATTCTACCCATCTTCTAACAAGAGCCAGGTATGAAAAGCGCCAGTAATGGTTGCAAGTTAAGACACTTCGTCCGCCTCCTCATTTTTTAATATTTTTGCATCAAACCAGTGAGCACTGTCACTTTATTAAATACAAAATCGTGTTTGGCAGGATAAAATGTGTCTGAATAATTTGTGCTTTGAAGGAATTCGCCCCTATTTTACGTCGATGTGGGCACCACTGCAGGCCATTTGGTTTCCTGCAACCAAACCGAACTTTCACCGATGCTCACGAGAGTCATTTCTCCAGGCTGTTTCTTACCTACACCCGGGAGAGCTCATAGGTTGCAGCAGACCCACTGACTATTACACTGCAGCCGACGTTTCCGCTATGAACACCGCTCAAGCGCTTTAAATGTCACGGTCAAGCCCCCAAGAAACAGGAGTAACTGAGAAGAAACCTGGAAAGTAGAGTCAGCATCGGTGTATCCTGCGGCAAAAGTTGGGTGGAATTGGAAGTCTGGCGGGCTGACATACACTGCGACGGCTGGCCTACTTGATCCCGGCAGGCTGATCACTAATCCCGTAGATGTCCACACATCATATGCCAAATCCACTGCCTCTGCTGGATTGAATCGCGTACAGCAAACAACGAATGGGTGATCTTTACGGAGCACAGACTCAGGAATTAAAAACCTAACGTGTAAAAGCAAACAGATAATCACAGGATTTCGCAAGTCGATCAGGCAAACAGACACTGGATGGGCCGCTAATAAAAAAACGTGCCTCCGACCATAGTGACGAATTATGTGAAACTTTGAGCCACAACAGCTCTTCAACAATTGTACAGGTTACGGCTGTAGGCTATCTTGTAGCGACAGTCTACAGACAAAAATCGAAAGATTGTTATTCCATTTCTTAAATAAAAGGTAGGTTGGTTGGACACAAATAATTTAATAGCCCTAAAGAGGCAAAATATTATGTTCATTGAGGGTTTGGACGAGGTTTTATACATGCAGAACCGAAAGAGGAGCAAAACATCATCAGAGGGCGATGACCGTTCTTACTCTCGGCCCATGACAGAACCCAGAATGTCTTGAGGCCAAGCTGCTGGAAGTCGACTTCAGCAGAAACTGTACGCAAAACGTCTTCTATATTGAGATATTTCGTTGGCAAACAACATACGGTTACTTTCCTTGGAGAAACTTGGAAGACAAGCACAATCATCGATGGGCTGCAGCAAAGGTGAACCTGATAAAGCAGCGAAAAAGAAAACAGTGCGCTCACAGCGAACCCCTTCCAAGTCAAAATAATCAAAGTTGGAGCAACCATGCCATGACAACAAGAAAATATCTGGTAAAAGCCACATCACTGAAGAGTAAAATACGATTCAGGGACTGCCGAAATTCTCGAATAAAATAGTTCTTGGGAGTATAAGTTTCCACCCCATTGGATTATATTTAGTCTCCAAACCAAAGGTTTTATTGCAGTACTAAAACTCATCAGGGAACGCGGAAGCTTGGATTTGGACCAACGTTTCAAAAATAATCATTTATACAGAACATGCCGCTCATGGCAGTTTGAGCAGATTAGAAAAGATTTGAGTCAAACTAAGAGCTGAAGCCAACAAATCGAAGGCATAGCTGCGAATGAAACAGGACCAAACAGACAAGAAATGGGGAGCTTCCTTGGCCTGCAAGAGTTCGGCAGATGTCAGCAGAGAGAGCCGAATAAAGGTAGGGGCTACCCTTCAGGGGTTCGAAACCTGCAGCAACCACAGGATAGATCCCTCGACACATAAAACATTGAGGTGAGTTTGCCACAAGTGTTCTCCACAAGCACATACTTTGATATTTCCCGGGCACATCGGCATTTTGCTCCCAAGAGACAAAAATAAAACGCTATTGAACTTCGCCACGCAGGTTGTACCATTCAAATGTAAACTGATATCTTTACGGGACCCAGTAACTACGAGGAATTGCTAGGTTTCGGAGTAGCCATTTGGGGTACCATTAAGAAACTGGCCACTTGACCTGGCATGGGAGGAAATCCAAAGCCAGAACATTCATCGATGTGGGCTCTGAAGAGTGGGTCAGGCCATAACTTTGATCAACTTGGCCACCGCAAAATACCGGATAAGGTTGGATAACGTGAGGTGGCTGCACCCTCTGGAAGGGCAGACCATGGAAATATTATCTCCGTGTGCGCTAAGAAAAGTGGAAGTCAAGGGGACATTGCTTACATTTTACCAGTTCTTAAACCGGGCAGCCGTTGCTCTGTCATCTGAGAATTTAAGCTTGAGGATAATATAAAGTGAGCAAATACAAACCTAAACGTGCCCCACCGTTGGGCATGTTTTTACCTACTAAGACATGGACGTGAGGGATGCAAAGGATGTTGAAGCAGTGAAGCCACGAAGCTTCAGAAATCGAGAAATAGTATGCGTCAGTTTTCTCGCAAACCAACGGCATCAAAACATCCTCATTAAAAGAAGGTCGGGAAATAAAAGTTGAATCCAAAAACTGTTACCGCGTACAATTTAAACAGGCAGTTTAGAGGGAACGATTATCCCCAAAGATTTATTTTGACTACTACTGTTTCGGTGGTAACATCAACTTTCTATGAACAGCTTGGGATTCGAAGACATGTGCATCCTTTTATTATTTGCTGTTATCTGCATGCAAATCATGGTGTCGCCTGACGATGCCCAAAATATTCATGCACAGACACTGCGAATGGGTTGCGTCACCGTCGCCCACAAGGAAAGCTGTCGTGATGCTCAAAAGTTTCGGCGAAAATACAGCATCGAAACCGATGAGACTTATTTCGCCATCCTTATGTCAAAAGAAAATGTTCACGCCTCCACCTGGCCGTCCACCACGATGTACTGCAGGCGCCGGTTAAAATATCATATGTGACTTTTGACTGAGGTTGCACCCGTTCCAATACTGGCAGAGCAGAAGTTAGCAGGAACCACTTACCAAACTGTCTTTACTGCGTGGCACTAAAATTGATGAAATGACGCCCCAAAATAGCCAAATACTTGGGGCTCTGCGGCCATCAAAGATAAAATAACTAAGATTCACTCAAGGCAGTTGTGCTTCGCAAACCTGATATCACTTTTAGATGAAATGAGAGGGGAGTGAAAGTGGAGAATGATTTAAAATTGCTATCCCCACTTGCGGGAAGACCTTGAATGGCAGAACCGCCGACATCCGTTCAGGGGTCTGCCCAATGTAGCTGCAGCAACAGACGCCATTAAATAAATGGCGATAAACTTTGCGGCAGGTGGTTCAGTCACACTCTGGGGTAATCACAGCGGTCATTTGAAGCAACATGCGGCGGATTACCGATATTCATCATGTTCGTAAACGACCTAGCTATTGGGTTAACTTCCTCATGGTTCATTTCTGATTACGGTATCAAGGCACCCGAAAATCAAAAATGCATTGCCAGCACCTCTTTAGGAGCTCCAAATGACTGAAAACAAACAAAGCAGGTTTGCTGATAGATGCCATTCTTACCAGACTACCAGTATGAAACTGCAACCAACCAATTACGAGGCTTTGCATTATCTACAAAGGAGAATGAACTCGGGGGTCAAACCACCACGTTCACATGCATCAAAATCTTCTCGAGGTGACCTGGCCTAACTTATAAAATAAAGCTAAAAGCGCTGGACTTGTTGTTATTAAGTTGAAGGAGACCTAACAGGAATCGCATGGAACTGTTTTTGAGTCTTTGGAGGAAATTCATCACTAACGGCCCTGTTTTCACCATGCAGCATTCTGTCCTCCGGGGCAACACAGGGCTGGATAAGCCCAAAGCCCTGTTTCTCTCCTTTTTCATCCACCTTCACAATTTACACTATCAAGAATCTCAAAGGCCTTGCTGTTATGAAGCGCATCTTACGACCCTCGGTGCTTCGACCTTGACGCCAAAACTTGTAATCGTTCGGGGTTGGTCATCATTCCTTTAGCCGCCAGTCTTTTGAAACTTTGCGCAGCTTGCACCTCGGATTTTGCACTGTTCGTGTGCATCTTCTAACCATGTACCGAATCAAGCCGCTTCCCATTTACTGAAAAATTAGTCATGTGTTTTTTCGCCGTTATCATAAGAAGCAGGATCACTTCCATTTCATAAAGAAGCACGATGCACGAAGCAGGCCTCCTACTGATTTGTGCACCATTGAACGATTCATCCCCAGATGGACGGGAAGAGACTGATCTTTTATAGTTCCTCCGCTGTGTTGCGACACGCCAATTTTCGCTGACTTCTTTGCTAACACTAACCAGTCCGTCTCAATAGTGATTCATAATCCGCATTCCAGGACAAAACTGGCTGCTGCATTCCCGTTGTATATGCAAGGCCAGTTTTAAAAATTATTTTGTTTCCCTGCCCATTTTGAGCGCCCAAGGCGCTCGTGAATCCAAATATGAGCTGCTGGTAGCCCCTGCTTGTGGCAAAGTAATTTAAATCATGCCCTCCAAAGGTAAAGCATTCAATGGAAAACCAAACACCACTCAGGAGGCGATGGAACATATGAACGCAGCGCCGTTGTTTCCTACAGCAAACCTTTGGGTGCTCCTTCTGGATGAAGAGACAAGTCAAAAACAATGCACATGGGCCTCTCCTTGGAAATCCACTATAAATCAACACATTCTGTGCTAGGAATTACCGGGTAAAATTAATTACCGACTCCAAGGAGTTTTGCATATGGGATCTGAAGTGTTTTCAAGTAATTATTAACAATGGCATCCAGGGGCCTTGTGATAGACAGCACCGAAAAATGCACCGGCCTTGCTTGTTTGTGCCAAAAGGCTGAGACGTCCAGTGATAGAGGAGTAACCAGCGCCTGGAAGGAAATTAATTCGACTGTATCAACTCAAGCGGTATCAGAAGCAAACGGATGGAACTGGGGACCACAGATGAAGAAGGGAAAACACATTCAGTTGGGCTCGCCAGCGAAACTGACCACGTGCAAAAATAGCATCACATCTAGAAGCGGGACCGTGGTAGCTTTAGCGAGGTAGTAAAGGTGGCGTTAGTCATTAAGACAGAGATATTTCACAAAGAATCGGGAGTTTGAACAAGCAAATCGAATGCCTAATCGCACGCGGCCAGTGTAAGAGCAAAAGGCTGGGGGCCGTGGTCTTCTGCATAATGTATTTCGATCCTCCGACATTGGTCGACTGTAAGCAATCCGTTTATTTACAATAATTTTTGGCTGCCACAAACCGGCAATTATTGTTGTACCTGATCAAGCGTGCGGAATCTGTTGTATTTGCTTTAACCACGAAGCAGATATATTACATTTATTCTGTTTTATCGCGTGTTCATTGTTACGCAGATTTCTGTCCCATTTTTCAATACCTTTTGTGACCGAGGCTCACTGACAAAGATATAGCCGTTGTCTACATAATTTTCAACTCATGAATAGTACCGTAGCATTCATCAAGCAATCTTGTTCATTCTTAGTCCTAGCATTAAATCGGGCTACGTGTTGCTTTGAGGTTTCAAAGTGCCATCTAGAAAGTGGGAAGTCAATTTTTGCTCAAATCACACAGTTAGTTGCCGGCTGACTTTGCCCGTACCAGGAATCGAGCGTTTGGCCGTTACAGCAGGGAACGAGGCAGTAGAAAAACCGGTAATAAACCATCCCTCTGAAACTAGTCATCTTTAAATATCCAAGCGATGTCGGTGAGCGAAAATCACTGAGTCCCTATTTAAGGGCAGCTGATCTGAACTGGAATTTTTCTTTTTTTTCTCCAATCATGCAAAACCAACGGTTGTTGAACATAGGCGCTTTGGCCAATTAAATATTAGAGCAGATTCTTAGAACATCCCAAAGTATTCCGGACTCCAAGAGCAATTAAGATTTAAAGAGACGTGGTGATAACCAGCCGTAAATTACACCAGCTGGATAGATACCAAAGAATTGCTGTGTAGGGGAAAGAACAACGACATCCTGTACGATACAACGCTAAGGATGGAGATAGTAAAAACAGTCGAGGTTGCGCCAGACTACCTTGAGAATGAAGTACCGTGGGCTATTGTGCACGGGGAGACAACGGAAATCACAAAGTGGCTGGCTAGATTTCTGGAACGTGTCGGGCAAGACAGCCTCAGAGACATTTGGTCTTATGGACTCCGCAACAGAGTCAAATGCCAGAGGAAAGAGAAGACGTTATTTAAAAGTACGCACTCTTTTACCAGCGTTCTAATGGCGGAAGCACTCGACAACCTCGTCGATTAAATCGAGAACAGTGGCATAGCGGCACGTTTTCCGACAGTAGGCTCAAGACAACTGCTGTTCTTTTCTAAAAATAACGACTAGTTCGAATTTAACAATCACGTATATTGCCAAACCTACAGCGTGTCAATGATTTGCTCACTCAGCCCATTACTACGGGAAATTTTTTACAGCGAAGCTACAGAGTGGATTACTCGAGTCGGCAATTCATATCCTTCACTTAAACAAACGCGATTTGTTTAATGTCTTCCATGTAATCGACACTCCAGGGGAACTAATCAGCTGCTGAATAAGTTCCAGCGGGCTAAAGCGAAAGTAAAGTTTACAATGAGAATGGAGCTGAACAATGAAACAACCTTCTTGGGAGTATAAATAAATCGTTCAGAAGACGGTTCATTTCGGTAACCAGTACACTGAAGAGTCACTTGGAAAGAAAAATACATCTGATTTCACAGGTTTGTACCTCCTAATGTGAAGAGAACCAGTTAGATTTTCCATTGCTAGAGAAAAGCGAATATGCAAAGAAGGCATTTCTGAGGTAGAACTTTGGATGGCAAGGACAGGCACCCAAAATGTTCTCCCAAATTGATAAATCGGTAGAAAATTCGAGACAGAAAATTGAGGTCCTCAGAAGACTGCGTTAGACAGAAAGCAAGTATTTTCTTGAGGAAGACTTGGACCCTCCTGCCAGCGATCTCCGAGACGATCACAATAAAATGCCTCGAATATCACTTACGTTATTATGTTATCAATAACCTTTGGCACTGCGACGCCCCAATCACCAAAGACCACCCGCTTTTGCTTCATCCGTAACTCTCACAACTGCCCCAACAATAATCCATCAACGTTTGGTAATTGTGGTCCTCTCCTGTTCAAGCTGCTGCTGGTTAGCGCTCTCTCTTCCAAGGTTAACTTATTTTACTTACTCTCTTTGCCAAACGCCATTCTCCTCACAGGGAATCTAAAGATCTCGAGACCCACTGCCGCCATAATCTTAGCAACCTGCTCCCAGATCCCACCTTATTTATTAACAATGCTGCTTACGCCCACTCCGTCCTGCTACAAAATCACTCAAAATGCGCTCCAGGCACTCACTGTGTTTCTACGCAAGTGTCTAATCTTAAAAACCAAATATTCTTTACGATTTGCCTTGCAAGCACAGTGCGTCAACTTTAAGTCCTCACTTACACTTCGCTGCAGCTCGGCTTATCGGACCACATTCCTAAATGTTGGCTTCCATACTGAATCATTCAGCCTTCATCAAAATTTCAAAGTGTACTTGGTTCTGCTCAACGCGCGATCCCTGACAAGTAAAATCGGCAATCTGGGACGTTTTCTACAAAGCCACTCCTATGAATTCATTCTAGTCAGTGCAACACGGTTGACGGGGTACATAATCATAAACCAAGTACTTCTGAGTGGTTGTAAATTCCTTTTAATTCATCGTAATAACCGGCTTGGAGGTGATTGCCAGGCTTACGTTGAGGCAGAATTCTTCGTTTCCTCCACCAATCGCCAGTGCTAGACACTTCTCCCTACAATTTTTGGCTTTCTACTTAAACCATTTCTTTCGATGTTGCTTGTATCATGACAGCGATGAAAAGCTCAAAGCCATCCCACAGGACGGGGCCCGATGGCATCCTACCGGTCCCATCTCGCACCGCTGGTCCAAATCTTCCTCCGCTTCTCCTAAATTTGTTCTCGCTCTCCATGACTCGTGTTTATTTCCCGTCCCAATGGAAGACCTCCATCGATTTTCCACACCATAAAAAGGGTCCTTTGCGTAACCCTGAAGACGTTTGCCCCATTAACCACACCTCAGTTCTGTCCAGACTTTTGGAAAAAGTTATTAAAAAACAGTAGGTAAACTTCCTTACTACTTGCAATCATATCGACCCTTTCCAGCAAGGCTTCCCGAGTGGCGGATTCCGCCTCACTTGTCACTTTGACTTCTTGAAACTAGTTACGAGTGCCGAGTCATACGGATCGACGCAAATAATCCTTCTAGACGTGTCAGACGCATTTCGCCGGGTTTCCCAATCCAGACTCCTGGCCAAAATCGCAACTTATGGAATAAGAAATCCACTCGTACCTCGGATATTCTCCTACCTTTCAGATCCCTTTCTGGTAATCAACATTAGCCGTAGTTTTCCCTAGCCTAGCGCTATTGTCAGTGGAATTATTCAGGGAGTGTCCTTGGTCCTTTTCTGTTCCTGGTATACATCAATTATATTTTTAAGGTTGTTCGTCGTAGCACACTATTCCTGTTTGCTGATGACATTCAAATGGTCTACTCCTTTGAAGCCGGTTCATTTAACTCCACGATTGCACCTATCAATGAAAAGTTAGAGTCTCCTGATTACTGGTTTTCCGAGTGGCTAATAAAGTTTGCTAATTAAAAGAGCCTTCTAACAACATAAATGCAAAGTTTTCCCGGGCTCCTTCCCCATGCATGGCCTGTCAATTTCTGCATCACACACGGTTAAGGACATAGGGCTCCGATACTCCCATTCTTTCGACTTCCATGAGCAAGCCCACACCAAACGGCTTTAGCTAACAGAACCGCTACTATTATTTTAAGAGCATTCTGCACTCAAGATTGCAGGATTATCGCCTGCAAGTCCCACGCTAGACCGTACCCTGAATATTACCCGATTATCTTCAGGCATATGCGCAAAGTTAATCGAATCGCATTGAAGAATGTGCAGCGGGCGTTCACTAGAAATCCCCAGGTCCATCAACTTGTCTAAATTGCAGGGCTAAATGCAAGCTGCTTCGTCTTAAACCACTCTGGCTCCGTCGACACAAAGTAAAACTTGCATTTCAATTTAATCTTTGTCATGTTATTCTTTGCTCTGCTACGACCTTTGTACATTACGCTGGTAGTCCTTCGTATCCACTTCGTAGTAGATACTACCCGTTAGGAATACCCCTGACTCGACCATCGATCAGGGCTAAATTCGTCACAGTCGCTTATTCTAAATTGCGAAGCAAACTTCCTAGTTTCCTGCGAGCGCTCCTGAATTCAGCCCAGCTCAAAGCCCAACCGCCAAAATTACTGGATGTCACTTTCTCTATTAACATGACACAAACTATTAATGGAACATGGCGTGCAATTCTAATTCTTGATCCAGTCTTTACTGGGATCATCATCTGGGATTCATGGGATTCAGCTTCACCTCTTGTTACTTCATTTTCTCCCACGTTTACGTTGATACATTCTTTGACCTCTCCTGCGATGATTGTACCCAATTTGCTTTTTGCATTTGTCTAACCAGTGAGCCTTGCACAATGTGGGTTGACCAACATGTCAACACGAAATGACGCGCAGGCCACTGCCCGCAAACAATCCAAGGAAACTCCGTATAGTCTTTTAAAATTAGTTTTCTAGTTTTGTTCTCTCACTGGCATACTGGTACTCTTCGCATTGCTTTGCAGCATCTGGTTCCGCTTTCTAGTATGCTTCTCGAATGAGCATGGTTACGCTCGTCCCCTTATCACTTTTGACTTATGTTATTCATGTTTCCCCCGCACCATTCTTGTGCAAATTTCATCTTTCCCCGCGTATCCTTCTCGCAAATCGATAATTATAAATGATCATTATTATTATTATTATTATTAAGTTTGCTTGCAATGTTCCTGCTCATTCAACTTCCAGGAGTAAGCCACTTACCAAATTGCAAACGCAAATAGGAATAACGACCTTACCGTTAAAGCACTTGGCACTTTAAGCTCTAAGCTGATGCTATACAGATAACATTGTGAACCCCTATTGAAGTAATGCCTGATAATTTTCGCTATCATGCTCGGAGTTAAACATGCTGCAATAGAAGAAGTACAACGGCCATTCACAAAACATTTCCTGGTGCAACATCAACCCTTAGTTACACAGAAAGGTGCAAGCTGCTACAACTTGACCCCCTGTGGTCAGGCCTTGTCAAGTTGAACCTCGCATACTCTTTCGAGCCCTGGAGATCGCAAGCACACACGACTGGAAACTACATCCGATACGCTAACGAGTGCTCTTACCCCTTACAAAATCCGTGGTTGCTTCTTAAAATATCGCACTATAAATTGTCTTTCAGGCCAACATTATTCACAATTTTTACCCCCGAAGATTCAACCCACCAATTGGTCCCAGTAAATGTACTCCGGGCAACCGAACAATGATGTCATCACCAATTAGTACCCATCCAGTTCTACCAGAATCACACCGCCCAATGATGGCCTGGCCGCCACTCGTTTACTACCACAAACGGATACCACACGCTATCAAACACAACGCATAGCAGTCCAGATGCCTCTCTCGGAACCTTAACGTGCACCTAGGCCCCTGTGGAATATTTAATGGCCTCCGGACCTCAGCGTATCTTGATGTACCAAACCTCAGAGCTGGGAGACTAAAAGGCCGTTCTTAAGCTTAATCTTCTCACAACTACATACGGACTCTGCAGTCGAGCTCTCGAGAGCCCAAGCATTAAGGGCAAAATTGTGTCCTTAGTTTCCGGCCCCTCGTAAGTCGCCTTTAATATCCTGTACTACGTTCCTCTGCAGCTGTCTACCAGTTCATTTGTACACCTCCCCCTAAAATTAAAAGAAACCAACGGCAAATTTTGATAAACCATAGTCCTCGACAACCTCACTTACGACTGTAAAAACCCATAATCATCCACACGTCCATCACATATTTCTTTACTGTTTGCGTTTATAGAGTTCATGTACTTTTTTATTCCTATGTCGTTAGGATGAGTTTTTAACTCCCGTTAGTCCATTCTCCCCCATGTCCCGAAAATTCCTCACCAAATCTGCCCATTTTCCTTGCCATATGATTTTTACCAATGATGTTTCTCTCATTATTTCATCCCATTATGGTCTTTTATTTTTACACCAACGTGCCCTTTCTTGATTTTCTTGAACGTCGGAGTTAATTCAAGAAGTCTCGTTCATCGCGCATGCTATTTGATCAACCCCAACATTGCGCTTAGCTGCATAATTTCCCGTGCGATTTTTATTCAAATCCTAGCCACTTGCAAGTCTAACTGGGCCGCTTTTCGCATTTTAAACTTGCACCTTTCCCCAGGAATCGAGTTTCATATCTTCTGCTCCACGCCATTGCACACTGAGACACGTGAACAAACTTTGCCCTTGCATATGAAGCAGTTTTATTTGATACGGTTTTTCTTAACTTATCTGATTGTACAATAGACCTTTCGTCAAGTTACACATTGTGCAGTCATGTTTTTGTCCCCTGTAAACTTGTTTAGTTCGTGTGTACTCTTTCCAACGTTCGGCCCTGTTTTCATGCATGCTTCGTCGTCATATTTAATCTTTCTTCAACGCATATTTTTTTAAAACAGAAATATCCGTTAAATTATTATAACTCTGCCATTCTAAATTGACGTGTTAGGGGAGATGGCATGAAAAAGACTGACTAGCGCCATTACTAAAGCAGTTCATGCAGTCAGGCTTCGAATTCTGCCAGTGGCTGAAAAACAAATCGCTGCTTTTGCAGCCTTGATTTGTACCTGTTCTTGTGGGATAATTTACATCGGCTACACGACCAGGTACTTGTCTGAACGAATTCGTGATTATCACCCTGCTTGCTTGCGTACTGGAGAAGCTGAGCCACACATTGGTGCAGTCGCTACACACTTACCGCAGACCAACGACACCGTAAATGTGAGGCAGTCTTTCCGGATTCTGCATTATTTGAGGGTTTAACAGTCCAGGTCAACACAGAGTCTTCACGTGAGCTTTCTGGAAGCTATTGCAATCGGCTTAAAGATCCCGCACTGTGCACTCAAGAGCAATTAGCATTTGCCCTTCAAATTCCCTGGCCGGCTCTTCATCCCAGTGAAAACTCTCTCTTTTCGTAAACTTCACCGCTTCCTAATCATACTAATTCAGCAAGTTTTTCTGCATTACTATCTTACGCCATTATCTGTTTTCTCGTAGCTCGTTTCCCCTTCCGAATTTATTTTCCAACACTGCGCCTAAGTTAAACGCCATGAGACTAACAACCAGAAGAACAGGCGGGCCACGATCCTTGCCAAAAATGCAAACAACTAATTGTTCGGTTCAGCTGGTTGATGTATTCAGTGAGGTTAAAAAGATTACAATACTTGGAGAAACGACTGACTAGAGCAGCCACGCAGCTGACATCGGCGGAGGCCCCCATCGCCAAGTTGGCTCCACTTTCCCATCTTACTGAGCCATCCTCAAATCCTTCTCTTGTCGATTTATTGAATCAGTGTCTTCTGAATTACTTATATGTATCCGGGACAGAAACAATGCCGTAATTTTTAATATTGCAAACCGCAAACCACCGAAGAAGTTCAAAGAAACCACAATGAAGGCGTGTAACATGGATGACTTTCCTAGTCATTGTGTGATACACAGAAAAAATATCCAACAAAAAGCCCGGCCACTCCTGATGCAATTCCAAGACAAGAACGTCACCCGTGAATTCATCAGGAATTAAAATACCGTTGCCGTAATCAACCTGTAAGAAACTATAAGAATGGCGGAGTATTAAACACCGCTTCAACGTGGGGCACTTGGTCTTCAAAAAAGGAGCATCCCTCCTCCGCCAGCGTGCAAAGTATTGAGTCACCCTGCTATCCTCCTACACCACCGAACCCATGTCCACGATGAAAAACCCCAAAACTCCCTCTTAAACATGAAGTTGACTAAGATAAGTCAATCTCCTCACCTCCAATCCAACCTCCACACAAGTACTTGCACCTTGGACCATCCACTTCATGATGCAAGTCCCCACTGCAGTCATCTGCAACCCCATCTTTAAAGTCTCAGCGGAAAACAGCAAATGGGGCGGTCAGTATGGTTAGAGCATCTAGTCTGCCCACTCTAACCGCCAGCCCTAAAGCTGGTTCTATTGTTCCTCTCGCCCCTAGACACCAACCCACCCAATACACCCCAAATTTGTCACCGAAAGGGACGCTATCGGTGCTATCTACGCCCAAAAGGCCACAACTCGCACTTCGTATTAAACAACTAAGAAAAGCTGCCAATTTCGTAAATAAACCAGCAACCCCTGCAACATCATACGCACCAAGATATCGAAGGCAGACTAGATCCTTCAAGTCCTCTGTCTTCCACATTTCACACCCCACAACAGCTACCCAGCTTCCCTTGCATGGACAACTACTTGGCCAAACTAGTCTCTCCCCTCCACTTTCTAGGGACTACCGCTTGAATTGCAATCGTAACAAATGCATTGTTCATATATCGGATGCTCTTACAGCATTGTCTGCAACAGCATGACCAACCGCACAAATCTCCACCATAATAGTCCATGTATGTATCATTGGATATTGGCGCTCTAAACTCACCATTATAAAAATGAGAATGTCTTCGCCGCGCCCGAGCTAGGGCGCTTACTGAGTGATTTCGCTCAATGTCGCAGTTAGTGGGGCTAGTACATCAGAAATATCTTTCCTCTTGTGAATATTTGTCCAACTTATTATTTTGCAATTGATTTCTACTCTTTGTTTTCCCTCCAACTAGTTGGTACTGTGAAGTAAAAACCAAAACAAGAACACGTTCGTGCAAAGTTAATGGTTGCAAAAAACTAAACTGAACTGAATTTTGCATAACAATTAATCCACCCTGCACATCCGTATAGCTATCCTTTACCATATGTGCGTGCAAAATCCCCTTTCTTGATTCCATCCATTAGTTGTAAACGTCCTGACTTTTGTGCCAGCGTCCTTAATTGAGTGGACCCCGCTGCTTTCTCTGAGTCCGACTGGGTTTATGTTGTTGATTTACCTGACTCGACAGTTGGTAAATTTTGCTCTGCGTTTAGTCGAGCTCAAACAAGACCATTTATAATGCACCAGTTCACAAGCAACAGTGGTGTTTCCGAGGGTGAACGAAACACATTTTGGCCAGTCACACGCATGCCACCATTAGGGACATGTTACTCCCAACGGGTTTCTGTGTGAAACTTGTGATAAAAAGTCTTAGTGTGTTATTGACGTTAGTCAACAGTTAGACCACATGAAATCACTGGTGGCTATTGTGTCTTGTCCCAATGATTTCCCGCGAACGTCCACAAATTTATTCAGTCATTCGGAATATTTGTTGTATTATCATCAGGAAGTCGTTTTGGCAAGACCTAGGGGTCGGTAGACGCATCCAACAAGAAGGCCTTCATTGCCCATCCTAGCTCTAACCAAAACGCAATCTTTGATGGCGTTTGGTATGGTATCCTGAACCAAAGTAGCTGGTACAGATTCTCTGACGTAGAGAAGGCAGCCACCTCCACGCTGGGCTTCACGACTTTCCTGAAGGAATCATAGCCGGGAATTATCATGGCGTTGTCAGGAGTGGGAATATCGTGTCACGTCTCAGTGGTAAGTATGAAATCAATATTTCACAATAGTGTGAAAAGACGGATACACTTAATTTTCTTCAACATGGAGCGTGCACTTAACAATAGAAGCGAAAATTTTCCTGAATAGCTCTTTTCGCTGATTGGCGTCATGGTGAATGAAGCTCGGTTAATCGGTTTTCATCAACTTGCGGAGGATACCATTCTTAGAGTCAACGAAGTTTGTTTCATTAAGGGCCTCTTTTAACTGAAGGGATGTTGGGTCATTTGAGTGGGAAACCGTCAGCCCAGGGCAAAAAGACTGGAAGTGGAGTGCAGTTGACCAAGGCATTTTCAAGATGCCCAATCGAGTTTTATACACTCGATCCACAAGTGAGTATGGGGGGTATAGATTAATAATAAAGGGTACAGTAACTACTCTACGTACGTCGTTCTTAAATAATGTGAGAAAAATGCGCAAATTGTTTGGGGGAGTTTGTTCCGTAGTGACGAAATTCTGACAATAAGAAGTTAGCTCTAACGGACAGTCTTTGGAAATGGGAGAGTTATGGTGGGAACCCACATTTGTGAGAGTATTGGGTGGAGTTTCCAATATGAAGTT